>PVKE010001714.1:0-94442 GCA_004027555.1 Craseonycteris thonglongyai | reverse complement strand
AAAAAACCAAAGGGTACTCTGCTCACTAGGAAATTGACTTGAAACTACATGTCAAACTGTTGACTCAAAGAGACACAATCAGAACCACAAACCAGTGCACGAAGTATGTGACTTTACATCCTAAGAATCAGTCCTGGGATTGCACCCACCTGGCAAGATATTTAACACACCACGAGGTTCTGTTTCGAGAATTATCCTCTCCCAGCAAAGCCTGCCAGGTCCCTTCAAAGTTCAGGCTCTGGCACGCCTTTCAAAGAAATATATGTGAGAAGACAGGGAAGTAATGTGTGGCTCTGCAAAACCATCAGCATTTATCACGTGGCCCCAGGGACGTCAGACTTCAAGTTTCGAGGTTTCATTTTTTAAAGTGAATCTATACGCATCTCGTTCTATCTCACGTACAAAACCAGCTGGCTTCTGAGCCTCCTTCCAAATACAATTTCTCCCCAGAGTTTGTTTCAAAAGCAAAAAGACATTTCCAAGTCATTGGTTGCCTAGTACTTGGAGGACAGAGACTAAGACCTCCTGGATGAGCAATTTGCCAAACTTCCAAAGTTGTGGGTTTGTCTGGGGAGCCTGACAAACAAATTGAAGATTAGGCTGAGTCTACAAAATGTTTCTAGCACTTCTCAAGAAAATGAACCCTGGTATTGGCAGGAAAACCAGAACGCACAAGCTTAAGCATATGTTGTTGTTTTCTTGGGTTTACTGTGCAAACGCACAGTGATAACTAATTTGAGAAACTGCAGGTCTGCATTTTTTAATTATTTTTAACTTCACTCAGATATACCAGGTACTCCAAGACACCAGGTAGTCTTGAACTGTGACCACTTCTACCCATTAGACCCAGTCTGAAACCAGGTGAATGGCTACTACATTGAGTCTGACAGTTCTGAAGGGATCAGTTTCATCACGTTGTTTTATATAATGTCATGTTGCATTAAACTGCACCTCATCAGATGCTGGGATAGTTCAGCAGTTGAGTGCTTCTCTCACAACTGCGAGGTCCAGGACTCAATTCCCAGCCCCAGCCCATGCAAACCCATATGCTAAGCTGCAGGGCAACTGGGAACCTCCAAGATGGCATCGCAGTGAAGGTTCCTGCCTCCCACGCAGGAGGCCCCAGTTCAGTTCCCACCCCACGCGGCCCCACATCCACCTGTATGCAATGAAGCCATGTCACAACTAATAATATACAACTACGGAGACTGCTCTGGGCCCTCTCCCTTCTCTCTCTCTCCAATCCCCCAAACCCCCCCACCCCCACCCCACCCCACCACCACCACCACCACCACTACCACCCTCACCACCTCTCAAACAATAAAAAATAAATCTTTTTAAAAATAAAAAGGAGGAGATGCTGGGATGGCTCAGTGGGCTGAGTGCTTGTCTCGCAGCCCCGAGGTCTGGAAACCGAATCCCAGCCCCGGCTTGTGAGGACCCGTATGCTGAGCTGGGACATGTCCCCAGTTTGGTTCTTATTGGGGTGTGCTTCCCATATGGGAGGCCCTCAGCCCAGTTCTTGCCCTGCACAGCCCACGCTCACCTGTGGAATGAAACTATATCAAAAAATAATGACATACAACTATGGAGACTGCTCTGGGCCCTCTCTTTTCTCTCTCTCTCTCTGTCTCTCTCTCTCTCTCTCTCTCTCTGTCAAAGAATAATAAATAAAAAAAAATTTTTTTTAATAAAAATGAATAAACTGCATCTCACCACCAACCAACACTTCATGACATCAGGCAACCCAAAGGTAGTAAAGATGAAAAATACAATTCTTCTACCACCACCCCCAACCCCTGATACACCGACACATACCTGTATGCCAGACATGCTTGCACTTTTAGTAGCAAGATGAGTCTGAATCTTTGGCAGACAGATAAGGCAGCAGCTTGAACACTCATGAAAACCAACTAATTTTTATTCCCATTGGACGATACACAATAGGAGTGTTTGGCACTTTGAGGAGCTGCCCGTTTGGAGGCGATGGGCTGAGCCTTCCTTCTTCAGCCCCATTATTTCAAAGAGACCTAATGAGGCCAGGGAATTTGGCAGCAATCTTTAATGGACACGGGTAAATGCGATTAGCCACCAAATTTTGGGCTTAGTGGTAAAAACAAAGAAGATAAAAGGATTCCCAAACCAGCTGCATGTTATACCGATGTCAACAGGGCTTGAAATCCTGAGAAATCTTGTTAAGTCAAAGATCTCAACTGGTAAATATCAAGGTCTAGTCTGATAGATCTGGGAGTTGACTTGGATCAGACTGAGCCCTAATCGGCCACTCCCTCTCTCCTCCACCTGCTGGAGCATTCCTTTTCACATTCCAATTGCCTTGTCCCATCAGACTTCTGAGAGCAGAGAAAGTACAACACTCTTTAGATCCACTTTTTCCCAGAGGAATTCCAGGGCAGGCTTGTCCAACTGGTGGCCCGTGGACTGCATGCGGCCTAGGACGGCTTTGAATGCAGCCCAACACAAATTCGTAAACTTTCTTAAAACATGAAAATTTCTGATGACCTTTTTTTTTTTAACTCATCAGCTATCATTAGTGTTCGCATATTTATGTGTAGCCTGAGACAATTCTTCTTCCAGTGTGGCCCAGGGAAGGCAAAAAATTGGACACCCCTGGTAGAGGCTCATAGCCTGGGACGTGAGACTAATCTGCATTTGTGTCAACACCAGTGTGTACCCAAATGTTTCTGGGGATTTCCAGTCACAACTCTAAACACAGCTAAGCACTGGCATCCTAGACACAACCTAAGGAACAGAGAATTAAACCAGTCACACAGGGCAAGTCAACCAAAAAGATGAGTCAAACACACTTGAGAACGTGACACTACACGCACTCCAGCCTAAACTTTTAATTGATAGCACAGAAAATATTGGCATTTCTTAATGAGTGTGAAATCTCCCCTCTCGTTTGTGAAAGAGGGCCTGATGGTTGGCACAGATGCCACAGGTAGAGAGAGGCAAGCTCCCTCCCCACCCCATACTATGTAACACTGTATGTTCTGGCACTTCTGTTGGGCAACTGGAGAGGAACAAAAGATGGGTTTCTTTTTTGTTGCTGGTAAGACAGCAGCCTGGAAGTAGACAATGAAGTCTGTCCCCCTCCTTCCCAGGCCCTGGGGCAGAGTTTGAGCCTGTGTGTGTAGAGGGATAAGATTTCACAGGAGATGGAGCGTTTTCTTGAGAAATTTATTTGGATTCCGGCAAAGCAAGGATAATTAGGGGCCATAAAACAAAGGTGGAATCAGAGTTCTTCTCCTACTTAAATGCACACTCTGCTCTTCCAAGGGGCTGGGCCCCAGGGCAATGCAGGGAGAATAGCTCTGTCAACTGAAGCAAGTTTCCCAGAGACCTGATCATTTCTGGGGTCTGTCAGGCCCAGAATCTGACCATGTTGGCACCTTGATCTTGGACTGCCCAGCTTTCAGGATGGTGGTGAGAAATAAATGTATGTTGTTGAAGCTGTGGGATTTTGTTACAGCAGCCTGAACCAATGGAGCCTATTAAGAGGAAGCAGAGGAAGCATACCAAATTTTCAAGAAAGCAAAGGCACATCTTTCACACCAGGTTCTGGAGACAAGAGATATGACCATAGGCTCGGGTGGAACAATTAGCTTCAGAAATAAAGAAGATCACGTGGCCCTCAGTGACCAAGGCTAAAGTAGAGGAAAGGTGATGATAGGGTGAAATTCAGAAGAAAAAAGAGCTTACTAAATTCATCTTAGATAAACTGAATTTGTAGTGATACATGGGCACGGTTATAGACGGTTTAATACAAGGATGATGGGTGAGGCCAAATAAGAAAAAATGGAATCGTTTGGAACAGCTGCTGCAGAAAGAATACAGGGCAGGAAGACATTTGGGATGTACGAGGACTATCCAGAAAAACTCCAGCCATAAATGCCTGTATTTTTCATATTACATTGCTGGATACTTTCCAGACAGCCCTCGTACATGAACTGAGGGGGTGGGGGAAGTAAGAGTCCAGCTAAGAATGGCTAATAGGGATTTTAGGGCTATACGCAGTCAAGTCTTGCTGTCCCTGCTGAGCATGGATGGCGAGATTTATCCAAGCTCAGGGATCATAGCAAAGTAGCTGAAAGTCCCTCCGTGCCCAGTGACAGGGCAGGGAGATAAAACGGTGTGGGTTCTGTTTGAGGTAATAAAAAGTTTTGGAACTAGAGAGTGGTGCTGGTTGCATGTTGTGAAGGCAGTGAATGCTACTAAATTGTACAGTTAAAATGACTAAAATGGCAAATTTTGTTATATACATTTTATCACCATAAAAAAAAAAAAGTATTAAAAACAGTTGATGGAAAAAAAAATGAAGCCAGAGAAAAAAAGAAAGGGAGAGAAAAAAGAATTGGAAAGAGAGGGGAAAAAAATGTTGGAGGAAAAAAGAACAGAAAGAAAGAAAAAGAGAAGAGGGAAGGATTCAAAGCTGAGATGTCCTTCCTCCGCACATATGTCTACCACCACCACCCCTTTCTCTTCCAGTCTAATTATTCTCCGATATTCTAATGGCATGGTTTTTGTGCACCTCATCCAGGGCCCTCCCACTCCACCCACTGAATCCAGTGTGTAACTTTTCCTCAGACAATGGAGAGCCGGGAACTCCACACACGGTATATGCAGAACAGAGTCCAAAGCAAATGGCTCTTAACCGGGCAGGGCACTACTGCTGACACACGTGGCAGTGTCCGCAGATAACTTTTTGATTGTCCTGGAAGGGTATGACTGGCATCAAGAGGGTTTAGGCCAGGGATGCTGCTCATGCACAAAACATAAGAAGCGCCCCCCAAAACAATAATTAACTGGTGCAAAATAATCCTGCTCTAGCACAGCTATTATCCCCCATGATCCGGTCATTACATTTCTACAAAGATGGCCTGAGACTAATGGCATAGATTCTGGCTTATGCTGAACTTGAGTCAATTAAAACCCCAGGCCTCTCACATGAGCTGCTTTCAAACTCTGAGCCACTGAAGAGAACTTAATATTAAACCCTGTGAAATTCCATTCTGTAGGTTTTGGTTCCTGGTGTCAACCTATGGAGATAGATACTGGGAGTCCTAATGCTGACGGCCAGGGGAGGAGCAGTTTGTCCCAGCTCCTCATCAGCTCCAGCAGCAGCTCTTACTTGGGAACTTCAAACAGGTTCTGGGCTGGTTGGTAGTGAGAGAAGGATGGTTTTGCCTTTCCCAGTTTGCAACATCCCTCAGAGCTGCTTTCCTGCTTTCCTGCCTTCCTCACTCTTATGATCAGGGCCTTGGCCTCAGCACCCCAGGTAGGAGCAGCCCTCTGTGTAAGAGTGCCCCCTACCCACATCCCTCCAGCACCCTTCATCATCCTTCCTGCTCACCTCACCACCAGACATCACAGTCTTCCCGGTCCAGGAGGGAAAGGAAGGCAGCAGAATGGATGAGTGTATTAGGCCAGGACGTGCACATATGTGGCCTGGGGGTGATGGAGTTGTTTCCCAGCTCTCTTGCTATAATGCAAAATACCTGAATTGAGTGAATAGCATTAAGAGCGCCATTCTTCTATCTTTGTCAGCAGAGCTATATGAAACTGAATTTTCCACGAAATCTACAAAAACAAGGCCAAGGCTGACATGAAAACTCCATGCTATGTTGCACTGTCTCACATATAAATCTACAAAATGACAAATCTACAGAGAGAAAATTGCAGAAATTAGACTCACTGTAATTTGAAAAAGTGGGCTTTTATGTTGCAATTTTTTTGTGCTCTATCTATTACATTATTTTTTTTAATGGCAGTCTAAGGCAGTGAATTATTCTTTCTTAGGAAGGGCTATTTTTATGAGATATGTCCTACCTCCTTTTTTGATATTAAAATATCAAAATATCTTAGTAAAATATTAGTGAAATGGATAGATGATAACTAGTTAATATAGTCACATCTTGATTTGGCAAAAATTAAAAGTGGAAGACCCTGCATTATTTCCTAAATTTTTCTGCAACCTTAACAGATTGTGAAACTCCAAATTCCAGGAGCCATCAGCTTAAAAGTTTGATAAGTACACCTATAATGTCTTCAGCCAAGAAGCTGATAAAAAATGCCAGCTCAGAAAAGATTACATACAAAATCAGACAGCATGACCCTAGAGACCACCTTTCAGGTCAACATTAATTCATGAATCAACACTTTTAGGACAGGTTTGTTCAGCCAAGTACAAAACCACCTAACTATATTATCAGCAAGCTCACATTTAACCATTTGCCCAAAGACCTTCCTGAGAGACTGCTCAAGGCCCCATTGATATCAAAGTATACTTGCTTGGATGATAACGGGTGAACTGATCAAGAACCCAGAGGTACTTGGACTTTTTTCCTGCTCATCATGCACTTTCCCTTTTTTTAGTAACTACACCATGGTTTTCCTGTGGAGAAGGACCACTCACCCACTTTCATTCTATAGGGTTCAGTTGTTGATCCCACCCAATTCCATTGGTAGACATGTAACCTAGATCTGGCCAATCAGCATCATCCATCCTCCCAACCACAGCATTTGGCTCAGGGATGAGTATACTACCCATGCCAGTCCAATGAGAGAGTTCCAAAATTTTTGTTTGATTTATTGACCAAAAAGAGGCATCTTCCCACTCAGATTCTGGGGAGACTATGATTTAAGCCTGGGTCCCAGCAACCACCTTGCTCCCCTGGTGGGCAGCCTGCCTGAATATAGCCAGCCCCAAAACAGAGCTAAGAGATACAGAGAAAGTGAGATTAAGTCATGATGACATCATTAGACCATTTTAATCCAGCAGTACTCAAACCTACTCTATCCTTACCTTTGGTTACCTAAGCCAATTAAACATCTTTTTGCTTCAAGCCATTTTGAATTGATCCATTGCAAAGAAAAGAGTTTAGTAGTACATAGATTCTTTTAAAAATGTGACTTTGATAAGTGTTACTTCATTTATCACAGTTCTAGGTATTGTGCTAAACTCAGAGATACAGCAGAGGACAAATTTGGCTCTGGTTTTTAATGAAGTAATCTAGTAAAGGAGAAAGACAGCTAAAAACACAAATTACAAAAAAAAAAAAAAGCCTACGTACATGGGTCAAGGCTAGAGTCAATTATAATTAATATAGGAGCACACAGAACTGAATGGATTCTGCCTTTCAGGGTCCAAGAAGCCATCAGAGAAAGGTGACATTTAAACTGATTCTTGAATTAGATCCAGGAGAGTCAACAATTTCTCTTCTAATGTTTCTATCTGTTTAATTTAAAAATAAATCTAGAATTTTGCCAAGAAGAGATATTAAGATCGCTAGTTTATGCTTTCCAGAATCTATAATGTTTCCATTAATAATAATAATAATAATAAGGGTATTTACCCCACCCTTCAATACCACCCTTATTCTCTATGATTTCCCTATGATTCTAGGACAGAGGTTAGATGATCAAAACTAAGTTTTTCCTATCTCTTTGGAGGAGATTCATTTGAGCCTCAGGGCTAGAACTTGTTTAAAGAGCTATGAGGTGCTCTTTCCAATTTATAAATAAATTGAGCTTTAATTTTCTTATCCTGTTTACTCCATACTATCCCATATTAAAATCAATCTGCTAGAAGAAAAGAGCAAATGAGAGCGTCTTTATGTCATCTGTTAATCAGATACCTTCTCTTCCAAGCATGGTGTCAATTCCTACCTTTTCTTCTTCGTCGTATTCTTCTTCTTCTTCTTCTTCTTTTCCCAGACATAATTAACAATAAGGTCTTAAACCCATGGTAATTTCTGGTACGTGAGACACATCTCTGAAATTTTCTATTTAAAGGGCAATAAAGGGTAAAGAATAATTTTGTGGTCTCAACAGTTGTAACTTTAACAGAGAAAATTCTCAAAGAAGAATTCATTTTTCTTTGCCATTGTATAAAACATGTTTATAAATTTTTGTCTTCCCATAGTTTCTGCTGTTGAAATGGCTGCTCCTAAAGATAACTAAAGCTAGAGATGGGACCAGATCAACTCATTAGATCCAGAAAAAGTACTTGATAAAAATGCAACAACCATTCAAAATGATAGGGAAAAGAAACTTTTAGTGAGTGGATATTAGAAGTGCTCATCATAAGAAAAAATGTTTTGTAACTATCTATGATGATGAATATTTTGCAGACTTGTGCTAATAATCTCACGGTATATACAAACATTGGATCATTACGTTGTACCCCTGAAACTAATATAATGTTATATGTCAATTACACCTCAAAAAAGAAAATCTTTGCAAACTAGGAACAGATGACAAGCTCCTCATTCTAATTAGGGCATCCATAAAAACTATAATCACCTATAGTTAACATCATCCTAAATGATAAAATGTTTAATATTTTTCCTCTAAGATTGGGACAAAATATTCAGTATCACTTCTATTCAGCATTGTACTAGAAGTACTAATCAATACAGTAAGGCAAGAAAAGAAATCAAAGACAAAAGATTGGAAAGAAAGAAGTAAAACTGCCATTATTAACAGATGGTATCATTGTAAATAATGAAAGCCTTATATCTAACATCAAAGAAATAAATCCAATGAAATATGTGTAACACTACTACACTAAAAACTACAAAATAATGCTGAAAGATATTAAAAAAGCCTAAGTTGATGAAGACATATATAATATTCATGGGCTAACTCATGGAAAACTCACTATTTTTAAGATATACATTATCCCAAATTAATACATAAGCTTAATACAATCCATATCAAAATCTCAGTAGAAATGTTTGAAGAAATTAAAAGCTGTTATTAATGTGTAAATTAAAACAAAAAGGATCTCAAATTATCAAGTAATTGTAAAAAAAAATAAGAAGAACAAAGTTAGAATTATTATACTATCTGATTTCAAGATTTATTATAAAGCTGGAGTTATCAAGAGTATGATATTCATGTAAGAATAAAGTTATAGATAAGTGGAACAGAATGGAGACTACAGAAATTAGACCCATGCACATATAGCCAAGTGATTTTTGACCAAGTCACCACGTTAATAAAATCGGAAAAGTCTTTTTAACAAATGGTACCAGATATCTTGATATCTGTATAAAAAACAATGAACCTCAAATTATATCTTATTCCACACATAAAAATTAATTTAGATGTATCATAAACCTAAACATAAGAGCTAGAAGCATAAGGTTTCCAGAAGCTAAAATGTCTTCAAAATTTTAGAGTAGGAAAAGCTTTCTTAGACAAGACAAAAAGCAAACCACAGACAAAAAGACATACACTGGGTTTCATCAAAATTTAAGATTCCTACTCATGAAAGCAACAGCAAGAATATGAACAGAGAAGCCAGAGACTGGGAGGAAAAATATTTGCAATGCATGTATCTGACAAAGAGCTTGTAGTCAGAATATATAAATAACTTTCACAAGTCAGTAATTTAAAAAATAGTAATGACACCTGAAATAAATTAAAAAATACAGCTTTGCGAGAAAAGAATAAGTAAAAAAATGTAACAGACTCTTCACACAGACACAGCAAAGGGAAACACACACACACACAAGAAAATGCAACATCATTAATCATCAGAAATATATTAACAAATTAAAACTACAATGAGATACTACTAAATACACATTAGAATGGCTAAACACAATATTGGGGAGGATATAGAGACACCTGGAAATGTCACACTTCGTTGATTAGATGGTAAAATGAACAACCATTCTGGACAACTCTTTAATGATTTTCTATAAAGTTATACTCATCCTCTGACAGAATTCCACTCCTAGATATGTAGTCAAAAGAAATGAAAATATATTCATACAGTTCATACAGTGAAATACTGCTTCCCAATAAAAATGAACCACTGATAGTAATACACACAACAACATGGCCGGAATTCAAAAATATTATGTCAAATAAAATTAAACCAGGTACAAAAGCACCTACAGTATGATCTTATGTGTTTGAAGTTCAAACACAGGCAAAGCAAAGCAGCTGGGGAAGTGGGGGGCAGCCAGGTTGTTAATGGAAATTTCTGTATCTTGTTTTGGGGTGATGGTTTTATGGGTGTATGCAACTTCAAAAATTCATCAAACTAAATTAAGATCTGTTCCTCTTATTGCATGTTAATTATAGCTCAATTTATAAATGAGAGGGAAAAACTAACATAGAAAAACTGGATGTTCTTCCCTCTTGTTCCAGAAGATGTTAATAATTTCTTGCCCACCACAGCCTCTGGTGTTTACTATAGCATGTGACATCCAAGAATTGTCACCCAAGCTCACACACCCCTGGAATAGTTGAATCACAGAGCAATCGTGGATTATTTGAAATTATTTAATGTCTGTCTCTTCCACAAGGGTATACATTCCATGAGAGTAAGGGCCTAGTTTGATTCCTCTTTCTAGCTCTACTGCATAGAACAATTCCTGAGGTATAGCAGGCTCTCAGTAAATAAATAAAGGATGGATGGATGGAAGGACGGAAGGAAGGAAGGAAGGAAGGAAGGAAGGAAGGAAGGAAGGAAGGAAGGAAGGAAGGAATTAGAATATACTCAAGGATTATCTGATCCAGTTCTTTCCATGAGTTAATAAAAAAGATCCAGGGAAATTTAGTAATTTTACCAAAGTCATATAGTCAATAGCAGAGCTCATACACAAATCTCTCAGTTGATAAGCAAGAGACACGCAGAGGAGATGCACTCTCTTCTGCTGCTACATATTTCTATATTGCGTTGCTTACATGTGATGCCTGGAAATGTGGCAACTATCTTGTGTGCTTGAGGAAAATCAAACCAACATGCTGAGAATGGTAGAACCAAAAGATGGAGGGAAACCATGATTATTTATTTCACTGAGGTATTGATCTAACCAACCTGGATCTTCCCTCCTTAGGACTTCATGTTATATGATATAATCAGCAAGTCTTCCTTATTATTTAAGCTAGTTGGATCTGAGCTACCAGTTACTTGTGGCAAAATATCCAAAATTTACACACGAGGCATGAGCAGATACAAGGCACTCAAGGAACTGAAGTAGCAATGTGGCTGGAATACAGACAAAAGAGACAGTGGTAAGACACTGTTGTGCATGTAGGCAGGAGCCATATCAAACAGGCCATCTAAGACTTACAGTTTTCTCCCAAGGGTGACAGTAAGTCATGGAAGGCATAAATGTTTTTTTTCTAACTCCACTAATGGTTAGCCACGAGGAAGAAAACTTTGGCCATAGAATGAAGGTTTTACATACAGGCTGATATGCTGTAGACCAAACTCCTGGTACAAGGTCAATACTCTTTGACTATGACAAGGGTAAGGAAAATAGTTGACGCTTAGCAATCTACCCAGTCAGGAAAGTCACTATGAGTACAAACACTACCACATCAGACCAGCCTTTCCTTCATGAAGTGATGCCAACAGGCAGGACAGATAAGGGCATATGGGTACTGGGCATGCAGACCCCAACTACACAAGCAAGGGAGAAAAGTCACACACTGCTGTCACAATCAAGAAGGTCTGAAGCTCCCAAGCTTGAGTTTTCCTCTGACATCCAGATGACTTTTATCTCTATATGATCATAGGATCTCAGGCATTGTTCTTTTCATAAATACAATAGACTCCCAGTTAACCAACACCCATGGGGATTGGTAAATGCCAGATAATTGTAAGTAGAGTCTCCATTAACCAGCATCCATGCCAGATAAATGTAATATTATTTCTTCAATTTTTTGGCCAGTTGCTTGACAGTACTGGTTGCATGAGTTCCAGGAAATGAAGAACCTATTGTACATACGAAATTCGATCTCAATTCCTTCTCTCTCTTCTAAATGAAAAGATAGATGCCAAAACTAAACAGCTCTGCTTCTTCATCATGTCTAGACTTCCTAGCATCTTGCTGACCAAGACATGTTCTTCTTGTTGAATCACAGTTCATTTGCTTATTTCAAAAGATCCAACATATTCTATTTCTACTAATGAAATATATCACAAAATTGTCCCAAACATGCAGGGCCACATAATTATAGCTTTTTATACACTGAAACTCTAAGTAGGTACATTTCCCACTCCGACTACTAAATATTTTCTCCTATTTTCATACATTCAATTGCCCTCCTGGTCATCATGACCCATCATTCTGAGGCAATAGTCAATTGTCCCACAAAATTATTATTATATGTGCCAGGTGTTTTATAAGAAGGAAATCGGGCATGTAATTGTGAACAAAACACATCTCTGAGCCAAAGGGACACAGACGAACAATCAGCTAACTCAACAGTTGTTACAGGAGACTTCTCATTCAGAGGACAAAAGAAGAGAAGCTTTAATCAGCCCGTAAGGGCGTGAGCCTGATTTTGACTTTAGACATGGCCATGGGCCAAAATCCTTTCTAGGCTCTTTCTGGCCTTCAGAGCAAACAGTGTACAAGTCAGGAACAAACCACCCTGGATTTCACATCCTAGGTTTTCACTTACCAAAACCATTACAGAGAAATTTGAAGAAGAAAAAAAAAGAAAAGAAAGAAAACAGGTCTAAAAATCACCTAGAATATATCAAGTGAATAAAATTTCACCCTCAACATCTTTTATTTGAAAGTCCCACATGACCAATGGGCCAGAATCAGAAAAGGGCGGTGCTCAATACTACTTTAAATAATAATAATCACCACAGAGTGCCTGTTATGTGCCACACACTTCCGCCCCTTACTACACACCTAACTGGAGGAGGATATTAATATCCCTACTTTACAGAAGAGCGGCTTCAAGCCAGAGTAATTAAGTTACTTGCCCAAGACCACTGACCTAGTAAGTGGACGGCAGGATCGAACCCTAATCTGACTCCTCGTCACATCTTTCCACTAGTCCTTGCCACCTTAAAATTCTTGAAGAGCTTGGAGTCCTCCATCTGATGTTTCCTGAAGAACTTTGGTCTATGGATCAGTGTAAGAACAAACTCCAAAGGCCCCACGGACACTGTGATTCGCTAGCTGCCAGCTGCCATTGCCAAAAGACACTCTCTACCTGTGGCCACAGTCCACATGACCAGAAAAGTGCTCCCTAACCCAGGGGACACGCATTCTAGTGGAACTCTACCACTGACTGGCCCCTCATGTCACAGTTTCCTCACCTATTACACAGGACAATAGTTGCCCTTACCAGTCTCATGGGCTCCTATGAGTGACATGATTAAACAAGCTTCACACAGGTGAGAAGAAATTCTTCTTCCTTGTGGAGACATTTTCACATTGCAGGGAGGTGCAGAATGGAAGAGCAGAAGGAACCCTGAGATCAGAGTCAGATGAGCTGAATAAAAGTTCATACTTCAGCTACTACTATCCATATATTTCTGGACAAGTCATGTCCCTACTTTGAACCTCATCCAGATGATAATGCCATTGTACCAGATCAGAAATTCTTCTAATATGGCCCACTGCCAAGTGATAGATTATACATATTCTTTTGATGGGTCTCAAACTGAAAAATAAAGGTCCTTATATTAATTTCATGAGATGACACCCCATTTTAGAGAGTTATTTTTTAGAGAGCTAAGAGTTACTTACCAGTAACCTACTAAGCAGGTCACTGTAATTTGTTACCAGTCAACCAAAATCAATGTGTTTCTAGTTGATTAAGATCTCAAACACTTGGCAACTTTCAAAGCTCCTACTGTGTATGAACATGTGTAGATGGTTGGAAGGCCCAGAATTTTCATGAATTACACATTAGTGTCAACATATTAGTCCTATCTTCAGTCTATCATGGCTCTCAATTGCTGTTATGACTGCTTATAAAGTAATGATAATTAAGCTCCATAGTTATCAAGGTATAGACTATCGTGGGTCTTCTGATTAACCCCACCATGTGTGATGCACCATGTTGAGTTTATATTTAGAATTTTCAATACTTAGGCTTTAGGGCATATAAAAATTGGATGGCTGACCAAACAACAAATATTTATTGAACATCTATTATGTGACAAGTTCTGTTCCAGGCACTGGAATACTTCTGTAACTGTCCAACAAATCTTCACATTCCATCAAAGGATTACACAGACAAATAAACATGTAAACCAAACAAGTAAGTGAGATAATGTCAGATATCAATAAAGTGAGATAAAAAAGATAAAACAGGGTAACGTGGTAGTATAAATGAGGTTACTTTAGCCAAGACCAAGGGTCTTCAAAGGTCTCCCTGAGAAGGTAGCATGTAAGTGAAAAGTTAAATGACAGGCAGGCTTGGGAAGATTTAGGTGAGGGGCTTCCCAGGCACAGGGATGAGAAGCAGATGTGATATGAGCAAAAGCTTAAAATGTGCCTCTGGGATAGGTCTGGCCTCTTGGGCTTCTGCCCTGGCCCGTGCAAATCCATCGCTGAACTGTGGCACAGCTAATAACGTCTGGGATGGAGATGAAGCTTCTCACCTCCCATGCAAGAGGCCCCCAGTTTGGTGCCCCCCCCCCCCCGGCGTGGCCCCACATTCAACTGTGTGAAATGAAACCATGTCACAACTAATGATGTATAACTGTGGAGACTGCTCTGGGCCTTCCCATTTTCTCTCTCTCACTCTCTCTCTCTCGCTCTCGCTCTCACTCTCTCTTTCTCTCTCATCTTCTTTCAAACAATAAAAATTTTTTTCAAAAAGAAAGAAACAAAAGCATGACTCTGCATATATGTTCCTTGGGACTTTGCAGGCAGGGGTAACAAGGGGGCCAAAGAATGATATATTCTTCAGTTGCCTCACCAAATAGCCCATACAATCTCCATGAGCAACAAGGTACCAGAATTCCAGGAGCTGAGAGAGGTTGATACAAGACTTGAAGTGTTTCATAGCAGAATTAAGTGTGGTGGGTTTGGAGAGATTGTCTATATTTTCACTGAAGTATCCATCACCCCCCAGAAGTCACTCTATGAAAGCCCCAATCTCTGGGAAGTTCTTAGGGATATGAACAGAGATGGAAAGAAAGACCCTGATGATCTGGGTGGTTTGACAGGGAAGATTCCAAGATGCTTCTGCTCTTTTCTATCCCACTGACTACACTTACAGACTTCAGAGACCGAAGGGTCAATTCAGTCAATGGGATGGTGATATCATCTGCGAAAAATCAGAAAGAAATGAAAGCCCTTCTGCCTGGTGATGCTGTGTGACATGTTCTGGAGTTGAGATAAAAGAAAAAGCCTACTGGTAATAGTAGCACAAGGCTGGGTGTCTGATCTGGGTCTGAAACACTCACTCTGAGAACCAGACTCACATCAGGCAGAGACAAAGCATCACTGGGGGCGCAAGGCCTCTGGGCTCATTGTGTGCACACAAAGCTCTCTGAGCCCAGGAACAGGCATATCAGAAACCTGGGAAGGATTACAATAGCTTAAAAATTGCTTTTGGTCATGAAGCTAAAACAGGAAGAATGGGGAAAGAAAGGGGTAAACTCAAAAAAAGTAAACAGTATTAGGCCTAAAACTGGCAGAGAAGAAATTAAAGAAGATTAAAGCCATTTCAAAGAAGTTAAACCTGCAAAAAGGGAAAAGGGACCACCAGAGGGCATTGAAAGGAAAATACTAGAAAAAAAGAGATTCAGGTTCCTTTTCAGCAAAGAGGTACTAGAAAAAAATAAAATACTCCTGACATCAATGAAGAGAGACGTTACTTCAGCCTGCAGAAATCTAATGCTGAGGAAGAAAAAGATTGGTTTATGCTGTGACCAGAGGCACTGGGTCACAGGAATCTGTTACGGAGCTTCTCCACTGAGAACCAAGGAAGTGGGGAGTCCGAAATCTAAGGAATTCCAGCGCCAAGGGCAGCCATGGAAGGTGCTGGGCGCTATGGGCATCACCAGCCTAAGAAAGCTGCACAGTTCTGACACAAAGAAGAGGAGAAAGAGCCTGGAGCCAGGGAAATGTGGGCCCACTTCCAAAGCCACTGTCATAACCATGGGACCGCTGCTCCCGGAGATGGCAGGGACCGCTCAGTTCATCCAGGAATGCCTTGTGCCCTCCCAGTCTGCAGAGTGGCAGGAAAGCTCAGGGTAAGATGCAGAGTGTGGACGTGGAAGCCAGATGGCCAGACCAGCTCTGCCACTTCCAAGGTGAGTGACCTTGAACAAGTTCCCGAACTTCTGGGAAAATGGGGGTAATAACAGTGTGCGTCTCATGGGGTTACTACAAGGGCTGAGTGGACTAGAAAGGAGTCTGGAATGTAGTTAGCAGCCAGAAGTGCTGGCTCTTCTTCCCTCGATGCAACAGAAATTAGACAGAGACAAGGATTACCTCCGGGACCTCTGTAGCTTAGGTTCCAAGTCCAGTGTGTGGCAAATGGTCGCTGCTGCACACAGATTGCTATGAATGAATAGGTCACTCTCTGCATCTGCCTCCTAGAATAAGGGTGGAGCTCCAGGGAGAAGTGTGTCAGGGCGCTGTTTCTTTGCCTTGTGGTCTATCTCTGAGCAAATCCTTTCATGCTGTTACTCAGGTGGCATCTGTGAGCATTTGTATAATTTTGTATCCATTTTCTATGACATAAACATGTTTAGAAGGTAACCTATTTTTATTTGTCATGCAGCCTACAAAAACTAATTTGCCATGGCTTAATAGCTAGTGCTATTTTTGCTGGAGTCTCTCAGATGCCACACAAGTAGCAGTGTTACAAAAACTCACGGGTCACAAGGTTAAAAACCACCCCTGCCGACCACTTGAGTTTTCTAGACCATTCCACAACTTATTGTGTCATTGCATCTCCCACTGCACATCAAGCACTTTCTGGGGAGCCCTGCAGACAATAGGGGAAGGGGGTCACTTCCTCTCTATGCCCAGGGACTGGCTGTGGGGGAGGGAGGAACATCCATTAACATGACGGACCATTTACCCAGCTGAATCCCACCCAAATCCCACTGCACATCAGTTGAGGGAAGGGCCCCGTCAGGCTCACATTCCAAGGCTTCTGAGAAGGCACTGTCAGGAGAATGACAAATGGAAAAGCGCTTTTACCATGCTGCAGCTCCCACTCTCCCCACCTCAATAGAAAATGTAAATACAGGCAGACAAGTAGCTGAGCGGTTGCCTGCTGGGAATGGTTAAAGAGCTACATGCACCGCCTGAAGCCAAGACACCGCATTCATTTCTGATGAGCGTTTGGCTCCCAGGAAGCAACCTAAAAACATGGTGGGTGCCCTGCCCGTTTCCAAACTGCATGGGGGACAGGAGGCCACTCCTGCCCTGGGGCTCTCTCCTCTGTAGGCCTCCCAGGGCTGCCTCAGCAGCCTGGAAGGCACTGCCAAGCCACATCCATCCTCAGCGCTCTCCGCTGACCCGGTGACTCCTCCCTGCCCCTTCACAGCGGGTGCATCCTCCAGAGCTCTCTGCAATGACTGCTGTGCTGTCCAACATGGGAGCCCATGACACAGTGCAGCCGCCGAGGGCCTACAACGTGGCTCCTGCAACCCAGGAGATGAATTTGTAACTTTACTCCGTTTCCATTAGTTTAAATTTAAATAGCCACAGTGGCTTATGGCTACTGTATTGAACAGGCACAGCACCAAGGTGATAAAAGAGCTCTTTGTTGACTTCTGCCCCCAGTTCTGACAGCTCAGTGAGTTACTGCTTCAATAGAAGCCACACTTTCAGGGAATACACTTATGTAAGCAAAAGCTGGCTGCAGTCCCTGGGGTTAAAGACAAAGCGTGCTGTCATCTGTGAGGGACAAATCTATAAGCCCATGTCTCGCATCCCCACAGCTCTTGAGATTACAAAGTTCTCCCCCCGACATTACCTCATTGTCAATTCATAATACCCTGAGAAATAAGCGGGACATGTGGTTCTAGGTCATAAAGTTAGTCACAGCCAAGATTGGACCTGAATCCAGGTCCAAGGCCAGAGTGCAGACTATCATTCAATTTTACCAGAAAACGGAGGGGAAAATAAGCAGCAGCCTCTTTGAAAACATCACATTTTCTCAGAAGAATTCAAGCAGCAAAGTAAGTGACCCAGATTTTGATTCTACAGCAGCTCAGCCTGTTCCCTCCCAGGACCCTGTGTCTAAGCTGAAGCATTCCTGCATAAAACCATCAGTGACTCCCCATCATCTGCTCTCCCTGGGCCCCAGCAAACCCAGTGACCCCCAGCCCTTCAGTGTCTTTCACTTTCATTCATTCCTCTGTCAGCACCTGTGTGCGCCAGTTCTCAGCCAGGCACTAGTGTCTCCTCCCAGGGTGTCTCCTGCCTGCGTCTCAACCCCATGAAAGGCCCCCCACCCACCAAGGCTCAGAGCAGCCTCCTCTAGGACGCTTTCCCAGAAGACATTCGAACATGTGCGCACGCACACATGCACACACACACCTCAACCCAAAGCAGAAATATTTATAATCCTCCTCTAATGCTCTCCACTATATTTTCTCCCACTGCTTATATTACAGTTTATATAAATGCGTCTCTCTGCTACTCAACTGAGTGCTTTTCATTTCTTCATTTATTTAACAATTACTACCCCAATTGCTAGGATACAGTGGCTGAACACCACAAAGAACCTAAATTTATGGAGCTTATTCCTACTGTGGAAGATCAACTTTAAACCAATTCTCGTATGAATATAAACGATCATTCCAGAGAGTTCCAACTCAGAGCATTGCACGGTGCCTGCCATAACAGTAGTTCTCAGCACATATTTGATTTTTTTTTTTTCTCCCACTCTAAATTTTTACAATTGGGACTGTTTATCATCGAATCTTGTAAGGTACTCCATGGAAATAATATTAATAATAATATTAATTATGGCCGACTCTCACTGAACATTATATGCCAATCGCATACTAGTCTTTCTGCAGGAATTCTATTCCTTCATCTTTACAACAGTCCTAAGAGATGGATACTAATGCCTCCATTAGACAGATGGGAAAATTGAGACACAAAGCAGTTAAAGAAGTTGCTTGGGCTCATCATAGGCTTTTTGAGCGTTATTATCACGTATTTATGAATTTCTAGTAAAAACAGATTTCAATTGATTTTATTAAGTGTTGGTACATTATAAGTAAATTGTCCCCCCTCTGCTGGAAGAAGCCCTTTCCGTTCATCTTTTGGCCGTATTTTGCACTGACCCAGACATATCTGAAAGCAGATACTCCGGGCCATCTTGATGTTCTCCTGCCCCAAATGTTATAATTAGCTAAGTCTAGGGAGCTCTGGTTTCTTTCGATGAAGAACAGTATTACAGCCAAACCAGCAAGATGGAGGGCAGGGCTCAAAGCAGGCTATCGCACTGGAGAACCTGCGTGGCCTCGGATAGGAGGCAAATAAGAATGAAAATATAAAGCCTAACAGTGTGGGAGAAGGCTACGCATGACTGGGGATGGAGAGGATGAGGGAGACAAAATAATTCATTTTTGTTTAGTTATGGTAAAAATAATTTCCCATTTTAAAAATGAATGCAGAATGTTCTATAAGGTAAGTACACTAATGCTGCGTTTTGCACAGTGGCCAATAGCGTGCAGGCCTGAGAAATCCCATGGACTAAGCAGACCACTGTCCTCTCTGGGTGTGGAGAAAAGCCAAGATGATTCTAGAACTTAAAGATCATCCCCAACCACATTGTAAGGGGCTCAGTTTGAACCCTGGGCTGACTGTTCCACTTCTTTCCTGACTGGGGACAGCTTTAGGTCTATGTTTGTGGCACGTCTGTGTAGGACAGGTGGCCCTCCTCAGCCAGTGGGTTCTTGGGGCTCCTGGGAAGGATCAGTGTGCCTTGTTGGGGGGCCTCCTGCATGGAAAGTAAGAACCTTCACCGCCATCCCAGCGGTTACTTGTTGCTCCTTAGTTCAGCATGTGGTTTGCAGGGGCTGGGGCTAGGAATCGAACCCGGACCTCGTGTTTGCAAGGCAAGCACTCCACCACTGAGCTATTCCAGCATCCCAATTCAGTGTCTTATGGAATTCATGCATGGACCCAGATCTGAACGATACCACAGCCCCACACTTTCCCTGCCATAAGATCCTATGCCTGGCATTCAGAGCTTGTAACAGCCAAGCCCTGCCCTGCATTTCCAGGCTTCCTTCCCCTCTCTACTCAAGCCAAACTGTCCTCTAGACTCTCTCTTGGGCATGCCTTGCTCTCTACCTTTGCTCATGCCATTCCTCCTGCATCACGTGCCTTCCTCCTCTTCTCAGCTTACCCAACCCTCCCTACTCATTCTTCCAGTCCTGCTGCAAGTCCTCCCCGATGCAGCGAGCCCCAAATCCTCTGAGTCCTGAGACCCCCGAGAGCCACCTGCAGCCATTCAGGAACACCAGTAATGCCCCTTCCAGTTCACTCTGTTTTCAGACATCCCTGTATTGCCTCCCCATCTAGACTCCTGGTACTGACCTTAGCAGCAAAACTGTAGCAAGACCCCAAATTATTAAGGCAGAATAAAAAGAAAATAAAAAAGCCATAGGAAACGGAGCTGCTGAGGCCCACCAGCCTGTGGGCTCCTGCATGGATGAGCCACACCTTATCAACACACTCATTCAAGCCTGCATGTATACAGCACCCACAAGGTACCTGACGCCCTGCTCAGAACCATGCCTAGTCCCTCCCACTCCACGGCTGCCCTCAACTCAAGTGGAGAAATAGATCATTGAAACATAACATGTACGAGTCCTGAGATGAAGGTGTAATAAGCTACCCATTCTATGAGCACCATTATTTTTACAAAAGATTTAGGAACAAGAAATCTCTTCTCTGGTGACTGTATGTATACACTGACTATAAGATACAGCATATTAAAAGAGAAAATGTCTCCGGAGAAAATGTGATAACACGTACCACAAAAAAATGACAGGGATTAAAGGTGGAACTTAACAAGGAGGAACTTGGTATCCTCTTGCACTAAAATCTACAAAGAGAGAGCCAAGAAGGAACAGGCATGAAAAAAAGGCAAACCCGAATCCAGGTCCCAGGTGGTAGCAGGTGCGCTGGATGCAAATCTGGAAGCCCATCCCTCCAGGGCACCTCCTCTCTCAACCAGCGGCACAGGGAAAGAATTTGAATGATGGCCAATGAAAAAAAAGACTCAAAAAGGCAGTGAGAACACCATGAACAAGCCCAGCAGGCAACCAGAGCAAGTTCTAGAAAGGGCAGGCTCACTGTGAAGTGCTTCTCTAGAAAAGGAATTTTGAGGAGCAAACCAGTGATTTTGCATAAAGGAAGTCCCTCAAAGAGAGTCTGCCAAGTCAGCCAGGGACAAAACCAACACACACCCTTGCCCATATCCGGAGGGACCCAAAAAAGACCAGGAATTTATTTATTAAAAATTGTGTATTAATTCTTACACATTTAAACTTCAGTCACCTTCAAAGTACTCTTTATTTGATGCAATTGCTACAAATATCAAGACACGTTTTTCCACTGCTCAAAACAGTTTCTGAACTCATTGATTTTGATAACTTTTTAGTGCTTCTTCGTTTTGTGGTTCATCTCTTTCACATTCGCAAAACATTTTTTCATCAAGGAAACAAACAAACAAAAATGTTGCTGGGGTGAAATCCGGTGACTAGGGAGAATGGGGCCCAGGGGTCATGCCCTTTTTTAGGTCAAAAACTGGTCAACACTCAGCGCAGTGTAGGCAGGTGTGCTGTCATGCCTCATGTTTGTGTAAATCGTCCATCATGAAACGATCAAACACACTGAGTCTCCAAGAAAAATTCACTGAAGCAAAACACAGTCTCTTACAACACCAGCTGGTACACTGATGTAGGTGGCTGCCTAGAACAGTCACCAATCAAGGGGAAGCCTATACTACAAGGGGCCTGCCTCCAGAAGATAACTTCAGGTTTTGGGGGGGGCTCTGCCCTCATATGTGTGCACACATCTACTCCCATTACAAACAGCACTAACAGCTGCCACTGAGTCAACACTTAGTAGTGTGAGCCATGGACTTGTATACGGTTTTTTTTGTTGTTGTTGTTGTTTTGTTTTGTTTTTTAATATATTTTATTTATTTTTGACCGGGAGAGAGAGAGATACAGAGACAGAGACAGAGAGAGAACTGAACTGGGGGAGCTCCCAGTTCAGCATATGGTTCCACACAGGCAGGGCCGGGATTCGATCCCCGGTCCCCGGTGCTGCAAAGTGAGCGCTTAACCCACTGAGCCATCCCGGCTTCCCCTATACGGTTTTTATATTGATCTTTATAGTAACTCTGTGAGGTGGTGGTTATTATTATTTGGCAGACGAGAAAACTGACATGCAGAGAGGTAAATTAACTAACCCACCCAACATGTAAGCGCTGGGCCTGAAATTCCAGACCAGGTCTTAATCACCACACACATATGCTCACTCACACTCACACGCCCAAAGCCACAGATGTGCAGTCACACACATACGTCACACACACCACTCCACACCTCCTATGCACATGCAGGGCAATCCTCCTAGCCTCATCTAGCCGGCGTACTTCAGTGTTAGAAGCTTATTTTGGCCACAAGTTCCAGAGGCTCCAGCTCTCTCCTCCGCTCCCCAGGTGCTTCCTGCAGGTGCAGAGCTCTTCAGGTGAACAGCCAAGTGGCATGGGTGTCAAATGTCCCTGCTGGGGCTGCCGCTGAGGACTGCAGAGGACCCAGTTCTGGACACACCAATGAACTCACCACTGGCCTCTGGACATCAGGAGAATATAGTACATTTAGAACCACAGAGAAAATCTGTGACCAAAGGAAGCCTTCAGAGATCTATGTATCTGTCCCCCAATATTAGACAAAATCAAAATAGATCCAGCTATGACAGCTCAGGAGATGTAACCAGGACGTTCCTCGTTAGGTATGAATGACATTCCTCACACAGACATGCACTGGTGTTTGCCTCTGTGAAGACAGGGAAAGCTATGCCACCACCCTCGTTGGCACATTCAGGAACCCAGCAGGAAGTGTGCCACCCTCAGACTACTGCTCTCCAGGCTGAAAGACGCCAAGTCTCAGGTTTTCCCCCTGAAACACCGACTGTCTGTTCAAAGCAGCTGTCACACACCACTGAGGACACAAATCAGAGCTGGGGGAACGGACACCCCACTGCTTGCCTCGGTTTCCCTTCACTAATGCTATGGGAGTGCACCACGGCAAAGTGGGTCAAGCACAGGGTTTGAGGTCCAAGAGCTCTGGGTGCAAGTACTGATTCTGCCCCTTAACCTCTCTGGATCTTGGATTTCTCTGCTGAAAAAGAGGGCTGTTATGAAGATAAAATGCAGTAGAGTACTTAAATTTGTGAGGGACTGTGCACATTTTTGAGATTATTACACAATCAACAGACACTTTCCCCAGAGAACTGCATATACACACAAGATTTACAGGCAATTTTACGGAGTCCACAGACTCCCTAAAGCTTGTCTATGGACTTCAAGTTGAGATCACTGAGATGTAACAGGTCCCTCCTAGCTGAGCACAATAACTATTAGCTGTTCATATTAATGGTATAGTATTATTATTAAAAGTCTTTTACTGGGGATGCCGGGATAGTGTAGCAGGTAAGTGCTTGCCTCACAATCGTGAGGTCCGGGCATTGAATCCCGGCCTCAGCATGTGCAAACCTATATGCTAAACTGTGGCATAACTGGTTACTGCTGGGATGGTGGCAAAGTTTCTTGCCTGCTATGTGGGAGGCCCCTGGTTCAGTTCCCGCCCCACCTGGCCCCACATCCACCTCTATGGAATGAAACCCTGTCACAACTATCAATGTACAACTGTGAAGGCGGCTCGGGGCCCTCTCCCTTCTCTTTCTCTTTCTCTCTCTCTCCCTCTCTCTCTCTCTCTCTCTCTCTCTCTCTCTCTCTCACCTTCTCTCAAACAATAATATAAGTCTTTTTAAAAAACCTTTTATTTATTTGCTTATATGCCAACTACACTTCATTTGCTAAAGAATAGGAAGCATACCGTGGACCCGCCTGTAATAACAGTTCGTACCTACCAAGGGCCTCCTCACAGGTAGCGAGCCACCAGGCCTTTTGATGATGTGGTTCCGGGTGAAGGCTGTGTCCCAAGTCCTACAGGGTTCAGAGAAGCCAGGTGTCCTCCTTGGAAATCCATCTTCTCCCTGCATTTCAGAGCTGCCACCAACACACTAGAGCTTGAGCCAGGCGTGGGGCAAACTGCTTTCCCTTTCCCTCGACCTGGACAACCTCAGACATTCCATCTATCAAGTGCTCTGAGCGTATCCAATTTCCTCCCTGTTGGCTGGGCTCCATAGAGCCCAGTCACCAAGACAGAAGAGGGTACAGAGTCAAGAGAAAAAGGCAACTTGTAGTTCTTCTCCTCTGCTGGTGCCCATTCATTTATGAGAAGTGCCCAGCACAGCACCGGATACAAAAAAGACCTTCAAGAAATGTCAAGCACAGAGATGATAGATGGATGGATGGATGGATGGATGGATGAACAGACGGACAAACAGACAGATGGGTGGATGGACAGTAGGGCAGATGGACAGAAGGACGGACAGATGCGCGCATGCACACATGCATGGAAGGACGATGGACGGACTGACAGACGGACAGATGAATAGATGGATGATGGATGGGTGGGTGATGGAGGGATGAACATGAGATAGAACTGAATGAGGGAATCTAAGGATCAGGATACCCTACAACTAACCCTTCATAAGATGTGCACTCTAATTCTTCTGCAACTAACAAGCTGTATGATCCTAAAGAAATCCTTTCCCACACTGGTTATCAGTTTCCTCCCCTGTAAAGTGAGAACATGAGGCTAAAAGAGTGATTATGTTTATAAGACACCCCAGATTCACACAGTTTGAATTTCAGGCCAGGCAGGGCCCTGGCTTCCGCTTACACTATTTCCGTGCTGAAGCAGCCAGATCGCAGCCACCACCACCATGACTGCAGGCTCCTAGTTCCTCTTGTCGCTCCCATGCAAGCTCAGAAGTCCCTCGCCTTACCTCATGCCAGCCACCTGCATCTCATGCTCTGGGGCCTCCCAGATACCGCCGAGGCAGGCCATATCTCAGGGTTCAAAAGCATCCAAGCACATGCAACCTAGAAGTCTAGGAACAGATGCTTCATGGAGGGCACTGGGCCCAGGGGAGTTGGGGGGTCAACACATAAATTCTCCTCCCTTCTTGCTGCATGGAATGGATTGTCCATGACCTCAATGAACACACCCTAAGAGAATGAGCAATCAGCTTGTCAGGAAATTGTGCCCTGATTAGTAATGAACTCTCTTACATTTGTTCTCCTTGCTTCTCTGCTTCACTCCCAATTACCCTGACTCTGGCTTCTTAGGTTTGTACTCCCCTGTAAACTGTTAGTGCAGAAAGCAAGCATCTGGTGTTTGTCGTGTGTTCCTTGTATGCCTAGCAGTATGTGTCACTTCAGCTAACTACAACTGTAAGAAAACAATTAGCATTTAGTGAGCACTTACTACAAGCCAGATGACGACTTGGGGATTTTACATCATTAAATCCTTTTAACCACCCTATGAAATAAATACTATTATCTCCATTTTACATGTGAGCAAACTGAGGCATATATAAGTTAAGTACCTTGCTGAAGGTTATACAGTTACCACATGGGGCAGATGAAATACTCAAAACACTCCCGTAAGGTTACTGTTGTTTCCTTTGACAGATGAAAAGCAAAGACTCGGAGAGGTCAAGTAACTTGACAAAAATCACACAGATGCTAAATGGCAGAGCCGCAACTTGGAGTTCTGGGATACAAAGCTTATTTTGCCCCCTCCAAGGGAGTCCCAATAAAATGAAACCAAGAGTCATGGAAAGCAACAGAAAGGAGATCTACGTCCAGGGAGCAAAAGAACATGGCCAATCCGTTCGGGACGGCTCTTGTGACAGCTCTCCCATTAAATCTCCAAATCCTCATAATGGTGTATCTCCCATTCTTCCCCTTTCCAAACAGTATTTAAGTTATTCCAGCCCTGTTATAACCCTGCATGTTGGGTATACGGGAAGCTGATAATTTGCCGTTTTTAGTTCATGGGAGTCCGAAGCAAAAGGAGACAAATGAACGTCTGACGTCAAGAGCCCAGATAGGATCCTGTCCTTTGAGTCTATTGCCACGGATGTACGGGAGTTTTATATGGTTTCTCTAGAGAGCGGCAGGGTGGGGCAGGTGTTTTGTGAGCTGAAAGACTGAGCCAAATATTTGTGATGAGAAAGGAAAACTATAATAAACTATGGTAACTTCCACAAACATTGGCTGCCTTTCCCTGGAGAAGGCTACTTCCTCGCATGGTCACAGAAGTTACTTTGAACAAACGTGGTATATGCTTCCAGGCAGAAGCTTTAAGGGGCAGCTTATGCTTTGTCATGCTTGCTTTCCCCCTCTGTAATAACCAGCAGCAATGTTCTGCATACAGAATGCTCTGTCAGCCTGTTCCTGAAGTCCCACATGTCCTATGAGGAACATGCAGAGAGAAACCAGCCCCTGTTGTTATTTGCCACAGTAAAACCCAGCCATGGTGAGCGATACCACTATAAATTTCCTGCTGCTTAAAGAGTCCAAGCCAATATTACAATACTTCAGCCTCATAAACATTTGACTCCTCATTCTTCTCATCCCCCTGGGGCTGAGTTCCAGAGTCTTTAGTTCTAGGGCCTGGATAACTGCTCAGGACTATAGATCATCAGTTCCCAAGTGGTGCTACATATACCCCCAGGGGTACATGCTGGGCTGTTCAGGGGTACACAAAAAAATCATCAGTAGCAATATTTAACTACCGTTAACGAATATCGTAAAATTCCATCTGTGGCTTATACTTTTAGCGTAGTAATTTTATTTCTTAATTTATTACCGCATTTCCACTATTTTACATTAAGATAGGCACTGAACTAAAGTGTCAGTATTTAAAAACAGCTGTGTTTTTTTTAAAAGGGGTACAATTTATAGAAATGGGGTTAAAAGGGGTACACAAGTAGAAAAAGGTTGGGAACTGCTATAGATAAAAAAAGGTCTTGGCAGAGAAATCTACTTTGAAGACCAATAATATATATTGCCAGGAAATAAACCTCAAAGCTCATCTTGATGATGTGTTCACACGTTGGACACCATTACACAGCACAGAAGACCCTGTAATTGAGTTCATGGACACCATGTTTCATGCAGGCTTCCCTACTGGGACAGGGAGGACTGGGTCACATCAGAGTATGAAGTAGAGTACTTCACAGAAGGCAGGAAACCTCGCCAGCAAAGTGGACTTTAAACAGGACTCTCTCCAGCTATTTTTATCAAGAAGGGCATTTACTTTCCCCTAAACCAGGGGTGGTGAACCTTTTGGCGATTGAGTGCCAAAGTTTATGAAATAAGAGTATACTCGCTCGACTCGTGTGCCAACCCATTGAGTGAGATAGAGGTATTGATTATTTTTATGTCTATAAGAGCATAAACAATAATTTTTTAAATGGTATTCACACCTCCGCATGCCAAAATAATTGCTCCGCGTGCCCCTTTGGGCATGCATGCCATAGGTTCGCCACCCCCACCCTAAACCAAAGATTCCTAACCCTGATTACCAACTAGAGTTACCAGGAGAGTTTTTACAAGACTATCAACGTCAAATGTGGACCCCCATGTTACATGAAATTAATCATAATCTCTTCAAGGTGAATCCTGAGAATCACAATTTTTTAAAGATCCCCCCAATGATCCTATCATGAGAACAGGGTTGGGACCATGGCACCAGCGAGGACGTCTTTAAGAGCAGGGACCACGACGTCTTTTTCACAACTCTATCTCCAGCACCTAGTGCAGTAGGCTCTTCGTTAACTAGAACTCAAGCAATCAGCACTTTCAAGCAACTGGCAACATTTTCTGCCGGTTTCTTGAGATTTTGCCAGTTGCTCAAGCGTGCTGGTTGCTTGGGTTCTGATTAATGGAGAGTCTACTTACATTTATCCGGTATCTACCAGTAGCAATCCCCATGGCTGCTGGTTAACTGAGAGTCTACTTTATTATGCTTAGCACATAGCTGATACCAGTGAAAACAAAATAAAAAAATTTAAACATCTATTAAATAAATAAAAGAACACTGAGAAGGTGAATCATGGGCCTGAATGGGCCATTCTATCCCCTTCTTCATTTTCCCCATATGTTATACATGACATTGCATCTTTTAAGACATTTTTTATGATTTTTGACAGAGAGAGAGAAAGAAAGAGAGACGGAGAAAGACAGAGTGAAGCGGGAGGGCCCAGAGCAGTCTCCATAGTTGAACGTCATCAGTTTTCTGACATAGTTTCATTCCACAGTTAGGAGCGGGGCCGCAAAGGGCAGGAACCAAGCCAGGGGCTCGGGGCTGCTCAGGGTAGACACCAGCCAGGGACCTCCCCCATGGCAGGCACACTCCCAGGAGCCAGTGGCCTCCCACATGGGAATAACACCCAGGGCGGGAGCCAAACCAGGGGCCTCCCATATAGGAGTCTTGATCCCAGTGAGAACCGAACTGGGGGCACACCCTACTTCGGTATATGGGTTCTCATGGGCCAGGGCCGGGATTCGATTCTCAGACCCTGAGGCTGCAAGATAAACACTTAACCCACTGAGCCATCCCAGCTTCCCTCATCTTTTAAAATTCTGATACATTTTCTCTAGAATT
The DNA here is from genome assembly GCA_004027555.1 of Craseonycteris thonglongyai. Taxonomy (NCBI): domain Eukaryota; kingdom Metazoa; phylum Chordata; class Mammalia; order Chiroptera; family Craseonycteridae; genus Craseonycteris; species Craseonycteris thonglongyai. The sequence goes on along the minus strand of PVKE010001714.1, from coordinate 65,896 downwards.
GCACTGTCCACTTTTTCTCTAGAATTGCACTGTCCAACAGAGTGGTCATTAGCCACACAAAGCTACTTAAATTTAAGTTTACAATACTTAAAATTAAATAAAATTTAACGTTCAGTTTCTCGCTCACACTCACCATAATTCAAGTGTTCAATAGTTACTGTGGCTGGTGTCTACCGTACTGGAGAGTGTGGATACAAAGCACTTCCATCATCACAGAAAGTTCTATTCACAATGCTTTTCTGATATAACCAATTTCATTTTTAACAAGCTACAAATGACGTTACTGATTTAATACAACCCTCTCCCTTTATAGATAGTAACAAAATTTAATGGTAATAAACATAAGGACATAAATGTGGATACCAAAAAAAAACCATACAAGATCAAAAAGGGAGAAGACAGAGCTTAGCAATAATAAATGGAAACAACAAACAAACAAGGCTCTGAAGGATCTTGGTCCACAGTAAGTTTATTATGAATTAATTCTGTGACGGGGCTGCAATAAATAGAAATGTAAGAACTTAAACTAGGAGGGGATGCTCTGCCGTGTCCTGATCAGATCATACTGGAAGCACCATGTTCAGACTTCAAACATCATTAGGGACATGAACAAACAGCCAGGTGTTGGAACAAGACAAAATAATGGGGAAATTCAAAGTGATGCCCCATCAGGAACTGGTGAGGTAGCCAGAAGTGTTTAGCCTGAAGAAAGAAAGGAAGGCTGAAAGACCGTTAGAGCTATCTGCAAATATCTGAGAGGACGTCTCATGGGAAGGGGACTTAGACCTACTCTGTGGTTACAAGTGCCTCTATCTGAACAAATCGTTCTTGAGTGCCAACTACAAGTGCCAGGCATTGTGCTGGGTATTGTTTTATGATGCAAAATAAACAAATGGGGTCATAAAGTGGCCTCTGACCTACTACGGGACAAAAAAATTAAAGGAAACAAAAAGAAATATGTGATTTCCATTTACAAGAACTATGAAGGGCTGAACACGACACCTTCAAAGGTAAGATGGCAAGAGCAGGCCTCCTTGAAGAAATAACCTTTAAAAGTGAGAGCCAGACATAGAGAGGGCAGGCACAAAGTCTTCCAGGCAAAAGACAAGTGGTCATGATGGTGTGGGTCAGCGAAGCTCTTGGGGTATTCTAGGAACCAAAAAAAGGCCAATACAACTATAATGTTGTAGATGGAACCCATAGAAGGGCACTGCATTCAACCAAAATTGTCTTCCTCTTAATTATGGTTGACCCTTGAGAAACACAGGTTTGAAGAGCACAGTTCACTTACATGCAGATACTGTTAATAAATACTGTAAATACATATCCTCTTCCTTATGATTTTCTTAAATTTCCTTTTCTCTAGCTTACTTTACTGTAAGAATACAGCATGTAATGCATATAACAAACAAAATATGTGTTAATCAACTGTGTTATTCATAAGGCTTCTGGTGAGCAGTACGCTATGAGTAATTAAGTTTGGGGGGAGTCAAAAGCTACATGTGAATTTTTGACTATGCACAAGGGTCAGTGCCCCAATCCCCATGATGTTCAAGGGAAAACTGTATTTCTAACAGAGTAGTCCAAAAATAACATGAGCTGCCTCATGATGTAGTGTTATGTTCGTCATTGCAGGTAGCCATGATTGGGCTTGGACAATTAAGGATCCCTCTTTAAGAATCCTCTCTATGGTGATGTGTGTACTTATAGACATAGCCAATAGTTTAGTAGTTACCTGAGGTTAAGGAGGGAGGGGGTGGGAGAGGAGTAGGAGGGTGGGAGAGGAGGGAGGGGGAGCTAAATATATGGTGATGGAAAGAAAGCTGACTCTGAGTGGTAAACACATACTGTAACACATAAAGTACTACAGAATTGTATACCTGGAATATATGTAATTTTTACTAACCAATGTCACCTTAATAAATTTAACAATAAAAAAAGAATTTAAGGACAATGCGTAAGGAGGCATGCATAAAGATGTACATTAAAGTATTGTTTGTCAGCAATCTGAACCAAGCCAAGTTCCCATCAATAGGCAAACGGATAAACACAGTGTGGTGTTAGCAGCAGTTCATACTAATGAACTAGATCTCTATGTGCTCAAAAGAATAATGGTGAGTGAAATGATAAATTTCAGAAAAGATCCATACTGTATGATGCCATTTATGTAATTTTTTAAACCATAGAAAGTAACAGCTAACATGCACTGAATGTTTATGATATGCCCAGTAATGTTCTAATCTAATACATTATATGAATGAACTCACGAAGAACAATTCTATGGGCTAGATGCTTTATTATCCCCATATCACACATGGTAAAAATGAGGCAAATAGAAGTTAAAGAACTTGCCTAGGGTTACACAGCAAGAAAGATTCCAAGCTAAGATTGGCATATGGACAGTCTGACCCCAAAGGCTGTGAATTTAGGCCTATACATACGCCCTTTCTCTTATATGTCTAGAATATGAATACATAAATATATGAATGTGGTAACATGTGTGTGACACACACACACACTCACATGAGCTGAATACTCACCAACCACGTTAGTTATGACCTTTAAGAAGGTTGAGAGAGAAAAGAAACTGGAAGGGGAACATAGGGACACTTGAACTTATTTTGTAATTTTTTTTACTGTTTTCAACAGAGAGAGAAAGGGGGAGAGAGAGAGAGAGGGAGAGAGAGAGAAGGGGGAGAGCCCAGAGCAGTCTCCATGGTTATACATTAGTTTTCAAAGGTTTCATTCCACAGGTGGGCAAGGGGGGCCCCCAGGGCAGTAATCAGGCTGGGGGCCTTCTGCATGAGAGGCTCACCCCCATGAGTTAGGGGTCTCCTACATGGGAAGCATGCTTGGGGCAGGAGCCAAACCAGGGGTCTCCCACATGAGAACCTCACCCTGGCAAGAACTGAACTGGGGGCACACCCCAGTTCAGCATATGGGTCCACACGGCTGGGGCCAGAATTCAATCCTCGGACCCCGGGGCTGCAAGATGAGCACTCAACCCACTGAGCCATCCTGGCTTCCTCTATTCTGTAATTTTCATTAAGGAACTAAGCAAATATCACAAAACGAATCTAGAGGACAACTATAGCGTTGTTGCTTGTACCATTCTTTGGGCTCCTTTGAGGTATTTTTCTTTTGTTTTGCAAAATAGTTCTTTGTCAAGCTAAAAAAATTATATGACTTTAAAGACCTAAGACCCAGAGAAATCACATAAGCAATATACCCAGAAGTCAGCGGAAGAGCCAAACTAGAATCTGGGTCCCCAGGCACGTGGTCCCACGCCTATCCTGCAACCCCATGCTGCCAGGCAGTTTGTGTGCCTTTTTCTTCACAGACAGCAAACATGGGTACTGAGCCAGCCTAGCTTATCGGTACGTCTTGGCTCCACTACACGCATTGGCTGCATCCATGCAAAGTTGTATTTAAGTAAAATATTTGCATATCAAATCATATTTTTCCACTCATTTACATTCTAATTTTGAAGAAATGTTCCCATAGAAGAGAATTTAGTCCCAATATGTTAAAATCAATCCCAATTAAGAACCACAGCATTCATCAAACAGCACTGCAGTCAATACGGATCTAACTCTCCCACAATGCTATCTCAAGAAAACCCTGGTCTAATGGCTACGGAAACTACATTTCAGATTGATACACACTAAAGGGCAGTCTCCTGTATTAATTCTGATTTGCTGGCATGTTTTCTTTAGGCAGCTGAAGAGAGTACCAGGTGTTTATCCACAGGTATGCAGCAGGCCCCTCCAAATGAAAGAATCATAAAATTCTATTAGAAGGAATTCACCAACTGACAAGACAACCATCTGTCCTGGTTGACTTAAAATAACTGCCAGAAGATGTTTTGGCAGATGTCCTTTGATTTATCTTAAGAGAAGCCACATCTTTATCACATTGCACTTATTTACTCGTTCCAACTCTCCTGAATTAGAGAAAAGCCAGCAGGAGATGGAGTGGCACCATGACCGACTCTGAAGGTATGGGCTCTGAGTTCAAATCCTGTCGGTCGGGGAAGCTGGGTTGGTTCAGCGGGTTAAGCATTTGCTTTGCAGCCCCGGAGCCCGAGGATCCAACCCCAGCCTCGGGCCATGCGGACTCACATGCTGAACTGGGGTGTGCCCCCAGTTCAGTTCTTGCCGGGGCCTATACGGGAGGCTCCCGGCCCAGTTCCTGCCCTGTGCAGCCCTGCACCCACCCATGTAGTGAAACTATATGAAAAACTAATGTCAACTATAGAGACTGCTCTGAGCCCTCCTGCTTCTCTCTGTCTCTGTCTGTCTGTCTGTCTGTCTGTCTCTCTCTCTCTCTCTCTGTCAAAAAAAATTAAAATAAATAAATAAATCTTCAAATCCTGTCAGTCACTACAAATAATGTGAGTTACTGAAAATCTCTGAGTCTTGAATTTTCTCATCTTATAGCGGATATGAATATAGTACATACACAAGAAAGTTAGTGGAAGAATTACAAGGCAAATAAATTTTTTGAGTTAAGATAATCCTTCCTTTTATAAAAAGTCCAGCATATAAAAATTACTCATCCTCATTAGGAATTAAGTACAGCAGGAAATTGTAAGTATATACTCCTTCAGAGAAAACAAAATGAAAATATTTTAATGAATTTAAATACATGGATTGTTTAAAGTTATCTGAACTTGCTTTATACCTAGTTTTATATTTGCTTATTGTCTGTTTTGCCTTTAAGAGCCAAACTTTGTCTGATTTGCTCACTGCTATACTCCTTGTCCTTGAAAGAGTGCCTAGTACATAGTAGGTACCCACTAAATATTTATTTAATGAAAAAAAGTATATACTTTCTTAATAAATACTCTTAATAATAATACAAGAGCTGTCCAGAAAAAAATCCAACCATTGTCAGTATAACGAGAACAGTTACATGGCTGGATACTTTCTGGACAACCCTCATATGATTAACATTTAAATTTCTTTTTATTGCTTACAATAAATTTATATCATCTAACTTAACCCTTTAAAAAGTCTTGGGAAGCCGGGATGGCTCAGTGGGTTAAGCGCTCACTTTGCAGCCCTGGGGACTGAGGATCGAATCCCGGCCCAGCCAGTGCGGACCCATATGCTGAACTGGGGAGTGCCCCCAGTTCAGTTCTCACCAGGGTGAGACCCCGGCCCAGTTCCTGCCCTGTGCAGCCCCGCGCCCACCTGTGGAATGAAACTATGTGGAAAAACCAATGATGTACAACTATGGAGACTGTTCTGGGCCCTCCCTCTTCTCTCTGTCTATGTATCTCTCTCTCTCTCTCTCTGTCTCTCTCTCTCTGTCTCTCTCTCTCTGTCAAAAACAATAAAAATAAATCTTAGAAGAAAAAAAAAAGTCTTGTATTACCACATTACTGTTATTACCCAATGTCCAAAGAGGAAACAAATTCCAAGAGGTAAAGTTATTTGCCTGAGATCAATTTGTTAGTGGGAATTGCCTCATATACCTAATAGTTTCTACAATAATTCTTACCTTTTTATATTCTCTGCTGTCTCTCTCCACCTCTGCTTTTTCTTAATGTACTATTTGATGGGAAAAGAAAAATGAATGACTGAGAAAACAGATTTAGTGCAGATGCTAGAAGTGCTCAGATTTGGGGGAAAAAATAGAGAGTTTAATTGTTCTATGATATACACTTTGTCACATAGTCAAATTTAATGATTTTCCAGAACGTATCAGTGCAGGTGTTAATTCGCCCCAGAGAGGAAAGTGAAAACCCACTCCAGTCCAGCAGTTTGCTTGAGTTTTATTTTGGCAAGAGAAAATACTATATTTGAGAGGTGCTGGTATGTGAATTGAATCACTCCACTAATTGATTAAATGCAAAGTTATACTAAATCACTCCACTCAAAGAGAGGTTGACTCATAAATCCGCTCCCAGAGGTAATTAGCAACTATGCACATCCAATCAACAGAAAAAACAATTCAGACTTGGGCAATAGTGGGTGGCAGGAAAACTGGAAGATCAGCATTAAAAAAACCCTTTGGGTAATTCCATTTTACTTAAATTTTCTAAGTATCAAGAGCTATAGCCTCAAGCTTCAAGCACCGTTTTGTGAAAATGAGTACTCCATGTGCAGTGCTCCCATGACACAGAAACCACATAGTTCACTACTGTGCATCCTTCCAAGTCTGGTTCAGGTGCCTCCTCCCCCACAGAGCTTTCCCCAGGTCATCCAGAAGTAACTTCTCTCGAGACTTCATCCACACCCCACAGCAAGCCAGCTCTCTTCTCTATATTAGAATGTCTGAGGTCACGCAGTGTCTGCCTTTCTAGACTGCAACCTCATTGAGGTCAAGGTCTTTGCCGTATTCACCTGTGCCTTCCATAGCATCTAGTGTAAAAGCCTAGAGTGCAAGTGGACCCTAAAAGTCTCAATCTCCTGGACAGATCCCCACATTAGCCTTTGTTCTTTCTTATCACATAAAACAAGTTATTCATGGGGAAGCCGGGATGGCTCAGTGGGTTAAGTGCTCACTTTGCAGCGCCGGGGACCCAGGATCGAATCCCAACCCCGGCCCGTGTGGACCCATGTGCTGAACTGGGGAGTGCCCCCAGTTTGGTTCTCTGTCTCTGTATCTCTCTCTCTCTCTCTCTCTCTGTGTGTCAAAAACAATAATAAATAAATAAATAAAAGCTAATCTGTAAGAAAAACAAGTTACTCGAAAGATGACTATTTTTTTTTTTAGAAACTCCTAAAATAGAACTCCTGAAAGGTAACACTTTACTGCAGAAAAAATAAAAAGCAACACATTAAAGAATTTTCACTCATGCATATTATAATTCATTTTTATAAATGAAACACCAATGGGTAGACACACCCTACCAACTGCTTAAGACTAAGGCACTGTCAGTCAGAAAGAAGTGCAGTTCCAAATCCTCAGATCTTCTCTGAGTCTCATTCAAGGCAAGGCAGACATATTCTGAAACAATGTTTTTTAAACTATAATGCTGGTATTCAGGAATTGTTTTAGCTTAAAGAAGATGACTACCAGTCTTACATGTAGCCATTCATTCTCCCTCTTCCCATCCCCAACCCCTAATAAAATATAATTGGATTCAGGCAAGAAGTAAAATCTCACTTATTTAATTATTTGCAATGACAAGGACAACCTTAAAATACTGGCCAGCCCCAAAATAAATCCTATCAAGCTTTGGAGTTGGGATTATAGGATTGTTTCCACTTAGGTGGGCTTTCTAGTTAAATGTATCAATATTATTGAAAGGCTAGCATTGAAATGAAGGTTTTCACTCTCCTAATGTACATCAGCTCAGAGCTGAACTTAAGATGGTAAAATAAGAGAATATATAAAAATAAATGAAGGAAAGAATCATGAATCTGTTTTTACACTTTATACCTTTCAAAATGCTTTCTCATGTATGTCATTTAATTCTTACAATCAGTCTGTTGTAGTCTTCCCATATTCAGATGAGAAAACTGATGCTTGAAGATGCTGAGACACAGCTACTGGCAACCCTAAGTACTTCATCAAGGTATTTTCATTTACCCATTGATAAAATGAGGCAATAATAGTACCTACTATGGTTGTATTGAGGATGAAATTAATTAATACATGTAAGATGATGAGCCCTAACCTGCCTCCCTCCCCAATCTTCTCTTCCCACTAGTCCAATCTATTTCTCCAGATGAAGATCTGACATTAATACTACACATGACAGATGATACATTATTACTCTAAAATGTATGAACTCACAGTTAAAAAGAGTTCACCATGGACCAAGAAAAGTTGTATCATTCTACATGCATTCATTTATTTCATCCTCACTATAAGTGCATATAGTAAGTAGTATTATTGCCCCATTCTATCAATGAGTAAATGGAAGTACTTTGAGGTACAGAGCTTAATAGCTTACTAGTTGCTATCATACATTAACACTGAAAGATAGGATTGTGTAGCTTGCCCATATTAACGGAGTCATCATGAAAAAGTAAAATCTTTGAGCCTCTCTAGACCTGCTGTCCAAATATGGTAACCTCTAGCCACATATGTCAATTGAGCACTTGAAATATGACTAATGTGACTGAGAAAATAAATTTTTAATTTTACTTAATTTGAATTTAAATGTAAAATGAATACTCAATGAAATAGCGGTTTTCAAGACACTGAATATCATTATAAGAACAGCAGTAATCTCTAAGAGATGGAAAACAGAAGAGATGAGCCTCACAGTTACCCAAGCTCATGGCTCTGAGACATTTCCAGGCTGTGGCATAAAGAGGAAGAACTCGGGCAGAGCTGGGCACTGTCCCTGAGTTGAGGTGAGGAAGCCGAGAATCTAGAACAAGCTTGTCCAACCCATGACCTGTCGGCTCAGGACGGCTTTAAATGTAGCCCAGCACAAATTCATGAACTTTCCTAAGACATTATGAGGTTTGTTTTGTTTTGTTTTGTTTGGCATATCAGCTATCATCTGTGTTAGTGTATTTTATGTGTGGCCCAAGACAATTCTTCTTCCATTGTGATCCGCAGATGCCAAAAGATTGGACATCCCTGGTCTAGGAGATACTGGCACAGAGGAAAGAGTAGCAAATCTAAAAAGTAGGATCCAAAAAGATCAAAATTTTCCCAATAATCTAATTGTAACCTAGAACAAAACTCAAGACTATTTATAAGGAATACAAAAATATACAGCATTAAACAAGGTAAAAGTCACAACATCTGGCATTTAATCAAAATTCATCAGGTATGCAAAAAAAAAAAAGTAGTGTGGGGAGAAAACTAATCAATCAGAATCAACTCAGCATTTATACAAATATTGGAATCAACTGTCAAAAACATTAAAATTGTTATTGTGACTGCATGCCACGTATTTGAAGAATTGGGTGGAGACATGGAAGATTTTTTTTTGGAGTCAAAACTGAATTTATAGAGATAAAACTACAAGATATGAGATTTAAAAAGTCACTGAGTGATGCTAACAACAGACAATACAGAAGAAAATTTCAGTGACCTTGAAGACATAGCAACAGAAACTATCAAAAATGATACACAGAGAAAATAAGAGAATTATAATTTTTAAATGAACAGTGTATCACTGAGCTCTGGAACAACTTTAAGCAGCCTAAGACAGATGTAATTGGAGTTCCTGAAGCAGAGAGATGAGGCAGAAAAAATATTTGAAGATATAATGGCCAAATTTTTTTTTTAATTTGATGAAGCTCAATAGATTACATACACAAGAAACATGAAAAATATCACATGGTGTACACCATAATCAAATTGCTCCAAATTAATAAAGAGAAAGTCTTAAAGCAGGAAGGGAAGCTGTATCTCATACAGAGAAACAAAGATAGGATGACAAAAAATTCTCTTCAGTAACAATGTAAGTAAGAAGACAGTGGGCCAACATCTGTAAAGTACTGAAAGGAAAAAAAAAAAAAAAAAATGCCAACTCAGTATTCTATACCAAGCAAAAATATCTTCTAAAAAATGAAAACAAAATCGAGGGTTTTTTTAGACATACAAAATCTGAAAATTTTCATCACCAGTAAACTTGCACTCTAAGAAATTTTAAAGAAACTCCCTTAGGCAGGACAAAAATGAAACCAAATGAAAATGTAAGTCCACATAAGAAACTGAAGAATACAGAAAATGGTAACTATATGGGTAATTATGTGATTGATTTTCTTGTTATCTTTATCTGTTCAAAATGTAACTGACTTGTTAAATGAAAATAATAACACAGTATAGGATTTATAATATAAGTAAAAATAAAATATATGACAATGGAACAGTGCTCAGGAAGAGAGAATTAAACTATTGAAATGTTCTTATAATATACATTATTGTGTATTACAGTTGCTTAATATTTGAAGGTAGATAGTGATGATTTAAAGATGTATATTATAAGCCCTAAAACAATCACTTAAATAATGAAACAATAAGTTATAGCAAATAAGCCAACAAAGGAGATAAAATGGAATCATAAACAAATTAAAAAATAAATAAAAATTTTAATTAATGCACAAGAAGGAAGAAAACAGAAAAATGAACATAGAAAAGGTAGAAAACAAATAGCAAAATGATATATTTATTTCTATGTCAATAATCACATTAAATGTAAATGGCCTAAATAACTTGATGAAAATACAGAGATTTTCTTATTGGTTAAAAAAAGGAAAAAGCAAGGTAAGATATAACTATGTATTGCCTATAAGAAAAGCACTTTATACACTACAACATGTAGTACATCTCAAAATAACTATGATCAATAAAAGAATCCAGCCCCCACACCCTCCCCAAAAAAGTACATACTGTATTGTATGATTCTACTTATAGAATATTCTAGAAAAAGCAAACTACTCAGTAATAAAAGCAGATCAGCAGGTGCTGGGTCCTAACGGCTGAGAGGTGCAGGAGGGAGCAACTATAAAAGGAAAAACAAGGAAGCTTTGGGGTGATAAGTACGGTCATTATCTTAACTGTGGTGATGGTTTCATGGTGTATTGATATGTCAAAATTATCAAATTGTACACTTTGAATATTCATAGTTTATTATAAGTCAATTATACGTCAATAAAGCTGTTTAATTTTTAAAATCTGATACTTAAGTGTGTATGGAATAACATGACAAATCTACCCTTTCAACTAAATTTAATGAAATCTAAATACAGATCAATCATTTCAGATGAAAATGTTGCTTCCAAATTACGCTATATTGTAAGTATAAAATATAAACTAGATGGCAAAGACTTTCTAAAAAATTATACAACGTCTATTAATAATTGTAATATGTTGAAATGATGTTTTTAATAGACTGAGTTAAATAAAATGTATAACTAAAATTAACTTTACCTGCTTCTCTTGACTTAGTTAGCACAGTTACTACAAAAATTAAAATTCCAGGTATAGCTCACATTATATTTCTATTAAACAGTTCTGCACTCCAAAGGACTTATTTGGAGGACTCTGGAAACATCATACTGCTCATATTTCTGCCAAACAGTGGAAAGCCATCCTCTGCTAAACACAATTATGCCTACCCCCTTCCCAAAAAAAAAGTCCACATCTGAACCCCAAGAAACTGAAATATGTTATCTTACATGGCAAAAGAATTACTTTGCAAATATAATTAAGTTGTTCATCTGGAGATAAGGAAAGTGTCCAGGATTATCTGGGTGGGCCCACTATAATTACAAGGATTCTTATAAGAAAAGAAAAAGAGGCACAAGAGTCAATCTCAGAGAAGACATCTGACCAGAGAGCAGGATAAGGACAGGTGACAATGGACCCACAGGTTGGGAGTCAAAGCCAGGAGCCAAGGAGTGTGGCAGCCTCTGGGAGCTGAAAAGGACAATAAACTGATTAGCCTTTAAATGCTCCAGAATGGACACAGCTCAGCAAACACCCCTAACATCCACTTTGAACTTCTGACTTCCAAAACTGTCATATGAGAAATTTGTTTTCAGCCAGGGGTGTCCAACCTCTTGGCTTCCCTGGGCCACACTGGAAGAAGAATTGTCCTTGGCCACACATAAAATACACTAACAATAACAATAGCTGATGAACTGAAAATAAGTCACAAAAACATCTCACAATGTTTTAAGAAAATTTACGAATTTGTGTTGGGCCAAATTCAAAGCCATCCTGGGCCTCACGTGACTCGAGGGCCACAAGTTGGACAAGCTTGTTTTAAGCCACCAAATACGTAGTAATTTGTTACAGCAACAATATGACACTAATAGAGACTGTAGTGCGTAGAAGTGGGACGCTGCTGTAACAAATAACTAAAATTGTGGAAGTGACTTTGTGGTGGAATAAGTAGAGGCTAAAAACATTTTGAGCACCATGACAGAAAACACCCAGGTTGCCTTGAACACACTGCTAGAAATATGGATGGTTAGTGAGGACTCAGGATGAAGAGCATGGTAAACAAAACAACAAAGCCCTATATTATCGTAGAGAATGGTTAAATGATTGTGAATAGGCTGTTAGAAATATGGACATTAAAAAACTGCTGGTGAGGGTTAAAAAGGAAATAAAAAACATATTATTGGAAACTGGAAGGTAACAGAAGCCTTGTTACATAGTGGCAGAAAGAGTCACTTTTAATAAATTGTGTCCTGTAGCTGTATGTGAAGCAAAAACGTATAAAAGATGAACTTGGACATTTAGCTGAGGAGATCTCGAAACAAAGTGTTGAAGGCACAGCCTGGTTTCTCCTGCTACCGTGGGTTGAGACTTTTAGAGATCTGGGGATGAGGTGAATGTATTTTGCACATGTGACAGACATGAATCTTTGGGGGCCAGTGGCCTGACTTTGTGGTAAGAATAATGGCTCCCCAAAGATGTCCATGTTCTCACTGCCACTGCCAGTGAATGTTACCTTACATGGCAAAAGGGGCTTTGCTTATGTGATTAAATACAGATCTTGAGCTGCAGAGATCATCCTGGACTATCCAAGTAGATACAACGTAATCACAAGTGTCCTCATAAGGGAAAGCCCTCCTCAAGCTCCCTAATGAAGTTACTCTTGCTACCAAAGAAGCTGAGAGTCCCTCCCTGTTCTTGGAGCCTGGTTGATATCCCAGAGACAGTTGCCACCGCAGGGAACACACAAATTAGACAGCAAGAGTTCCAACCAAGGAAACTCGTACTTGTGGAATAAATAAATGAGTAAATGAATAGGAAATAAAGCAGGCAAAAATGCTTTTATAGAGCACATTGGATAGAGGAAATTTAATTCAACTCAAAATGTTTATTAATCACCTACTATATGCCATGCACAATACTTGGCCTTAGTTACTTAGGGATATGTAGATAGGCATGACTTCTCCCCTCATGAAGCTAACAGACAAGCCAGGCAACTCTGTTGACAAAGAATCAGCAGCTTGGCCCAGGTCAGGAATGGCATGGCCTCTCAACAGTAAAGGAGCAGATTATGCAAAATACAAAGAGAAAAGTAATCCTGTCTGAATACTCTTAACCACACCCAGCTTACACATGTCACCCATTTCTTAGTAAGACTAAGTGGAAATCAACATACCTGTATTCTTGTTATGTATCACTAGATAGTATCTGTAGACTTGTTGTATCTCATTAACAAGGGTTAAGTAATATGCACAGTAAATATGTAAATCTCATCCAATAATATTGTTTCCCTCAAGGTCCCCAGTTTGGTTCCAGCCCCACACAGACCCACATCCACCTGTGTGGAATGAAACCAGGTCACAACTAATGATGCACAACTATGGAGACTGCTCCGGGCCCTCCTCCACCTCTCACTTTCTCTCAAACAATAAAATTAATCTTTTATTAAAAAAAAAAATTCTTTTGTTATCTTCATAAAAGGCTGAGCTAAAAGAACCCTGCAAGGCGTTTTCATAGAGGAATAATAGCCAGCCTATCTGACAACTATATCTGATCAGGTCACTCCCCTGCTTCAGCCTCCACACAGTCCTACACTGTTCTGAGAGTAAAATATTATATAGAGCCACTAACGTGGCCTACAAGCAGAGGTAATATTTACAGTCATTAACAACAAATAGATCACCTCCTGCCTATCAGAATGCGCACTGACTATAAATCATCACCACACACAAATCCATGGGTATCAGCAGAATATCAGTTCTGCCTACAGAGTCCAAGAAAACCTAGTCCCTGCCTCCCTCTGCAGCCACTCACCACGCTTCAGCCACGCTACTCCTGTTCCTATTGGTTTCTGCCTTAAGACCATCACACATTCGATTTCCTCTTCCGAGAATGCTGAGCCCCACCCCTTCCTACACCAGCCTTTCTACTCATTTTTCAAGTCTCTGCCAACATAGCACTTTCTCAGGGTAGCTTTTGCCTGACTTCCACCACCTCCCCATCCCAGTTACGTCAGATCTCCCACCTTATTCTTAGCTGACAGCCTATATGACCCCTTCGTTGTAGGGAGAGCAAATATAATTCAGTAATTCCTCGTGTAGTGACTGCCTCACTATATTTTAGAGCAGGGACTATACCTACCTTATTTATTCTTATTGGTAACTCTACTATTAGCATGCTGCCTGGTTCGCAGGAGGAGTTCTGTAATAACAGCCAGTATTTGATGAGGGTTTCTTATGTACCAAGCACTGTTTTAACCACATCACTGCACAAGCTCTGTTAATGCTTGCATCAGCCCCAGGAGGTAGGTAGTACCACAGTTAATTAAGATGAGGACACAGGCAGTCAGGCCAAACAACTGCCCAAACTCTCAAAGCCAGGAAGTAGCAAGGTAGGGATCTGAACGCAGGCCGTCGGGCTTTGGAGCCCACACTTTTAAGAAGCACATTATAGCACCGTTATGAATGCTTGTTGTCTGATTTAATGACATTGACTCAAGCTAAGTGGGCAGAACCAACTAAGCTGTACCCCTACCAGAATACAGCCACCCCAACCTCTGTGCTCATGGGCTACCCATGAGAAGATATAGGCGTAAGTATAGGTAAAGATAAAGGTAGTAAAGAAATATCCTATAAACATAATATGCTGGCCAGTGGCTTTCAAGGAATTTGCTACTTCATCTACTTTAGCTCCCCACCAAAATCCCCAGAAAAATTTTTCACTGCCAAACCAAATATTTCACCACCATGTCCTCTAGTGCCCAGCTCGCACTGCCAGGACACCACTCCAAGTATCTGAACACCCTTGGCATTTATAAACATTCCCTATTGACAATGACACAAGAAAAATAACAGAGACAATCTTCTAAGGAACACACGCCAGAGGAACACGCCCCGGACAGACCTCCTCCCCAAGCTCCACCCCATGCAAAGGAAGAAGTCTTTACCTTGAAATAAAAACGCGTTGCTGGCATTATGCAGTCCAGACACCTGTGTGACACCCAGGGTAGTGTTCACAAGGTCAAGCTCGGCGATAATATCCATCTGAAGGTCAGGGTCTATCCCAGAGCCCAGCGCTGAAAAGGAACAAAGAACTATCTTGGCTTAAAATGAAGATTGCAAGCAGCAATGCTGAAGAGAAGTTAAAGAGGCCCGGAGCGGCAGGGAACAAGGAAGCCAGTGATGAGCGCCTGGAGACGTGGTCCTGCTGGGCAGAAAGGGAAGGCAACTCTGCTCCATTACCCCAGGGACATGATAGTTTCTTTGTCCCTCTTCCCAACTCAACTCCCCGTTCATTACAGACTGATAATCCCTCATCCAAAACCATCAGATTCATGTTTCACCTGTTAGGAAGATAATGGGGCCCATATACTATGTACAGTTTCTGTAACGTTCTCAGCAAAGTCTGAATCAGTACCCCATAATCAAATAACATATTTCTGGAGCAAAAAGCATAGTGTTTTCTTCTAATTGGCTAAATAAGTAGTCTCATGTCAGTTGAGGTCAAGTTTTGCCACCAAATGAGTTCAGCTCAGGGCAGGTTTTGCTGTCAGGTGAGTTATAAAGAAACTGGGTTTCTGAGCTTCTTCAGATCTGGGGGCTGTGGATTCAGCACAGAGGCCCTGAGCTACCTGCTTCAGAGACCAGTGTGTTAGTGAAATCTGCCACCACCGTCCCCACAGAGTGCTCCACATTAACAGGGCAAAACCACCTGTGATAAAGGGGGAAGTCACAGAGTGGGACCCTGTCCTCATGGGGTGGGTGGCCAGACAACAGACTCTAGGTGGTGAACACACAATGCAACACACAGAGGATGTAACGTAGAATTGTAACCTGGAACCTATGCAATTTTTACCAACCAATGTCACCCCAACAAATTTAACAATAAAAAATAATACTAAAACAAAATCCCTGGAATAATAGATGTATATATCTATCCAAGGGGACTCCTGAATGGACAGTTAGACAGCCTGACTGTTCTTGTTGGAGAATTTTAATGCAGAAAATGTGGCTCCATCCCCTATTGCTTCATTTGAGAAATGCAAATCTCTAAGGCCGTCTCTCCCCCAGGAGGGTTCTACAAAATGATACAACTCATGACTGCAAAGTGACTTCCAATTATGTACATTAATAAGGCTAGAACTCACACTAAGGCACTGTGTTTAAGCCATTCATAAAGGCTGTCTCTGTCTACACTTAGCATTTCAATAGTGCAATTCTGCTTGCACAGTTGGGAATGTTTTAATCAGCAACAGATGTCAACTTTTGTCTAATGGTAATGTAGTCAGTCGCTGAGGCAAGATTTGGAGAGCTTGCTCCTAATTTGTCCCGGAGAGGCTGAGAGAATGTTCATCAGAACATGATGAGCTATCACAAATCTCATCACTCCTCCCACCCTCACCCCTTACCCCACAGATTTAGGAAGCAAATCTACCCTCTCCTTACTCTTCTTATGAGGAAACAGGGACTACTTCAGCAATCTAGGCTTCTGTCAACAGAAGGCTGGTCAGGAGAAGGTCTTTGGAGCCCACGCCTGTCATTGCAAAGGCAGACCGAGGGTTAAAGTAAAGGCACAGTGCATACAAGTGCCTTCTCAGTTTGTGTCAGGCTTCCCCTTGTCCTCTGACCTGCAGGTTTATGTTTTCCCCTTGCAAATGCAGCAGTTATGAGACCTGTTTACCCAGACAACCCTCCCATCCATTCATTCTGCTTTCAGTCAGTCAGCCAGGACATTTTCAGCAGGCATTGCTGAGTGCTTACTATATCACACGCTTTGCAAAATCCTAGAGATGTCCTCATAGAGCATGCACTCTGGGGTGGGGAGTGAGAAGAGGGAAAAACATAAACAAATGAGATCATCTGAGGTGACAATAGACGCTATGCACAGAACAAAACCGTGATGAAATAGAAAGCTGTCTGCATGGGGCTTCAGAAAGGAGGGCCAAGGAAGGGGCTCCGGGGCTGGCGCCTAGAAGGGACCGGCAATAGGACAGTCTGCATGAAAGCTTTCCAAGAACCAGCAAGCGCAAAACCAGGGACAAAGCTGGCGTGTTCAAAGCACAGACAAAAGGCCCGTGTGGCTAGAAAAGAGCGGGCCAGGGGAAGAGTGGCAGAAAAGGAGCACAAATGGTAGGGCCCGCCTTGTGAGGCAGCGCAGGAAGACGGGCACTGTTCTCATTGTCAGGGGGTATCATTGGAGGGCTTTCGGGTGTGTTTCCAGGGAGGAGCCGGATATGCTCTGACTTACATCATGATCTCACATACATGTCCATACTACCTTCCTGATACTGCTCATCCCTCACACAGACTCAGTTCACAAAGACACGCAAAGAAGCTGACTACATGGGCGTCTGTCAGCTCAAGCCACAGCCCCGTGAGCCTCTTGTTCAAAATGATGCTGTTTGTCTGTAAGGCAGCTCAGATTCCAGCAGTCCTGTGATCACCTTGAAAAGTTAGGAAGGAACGAACATTTCAGTTGGCTCTAGTAGGCTACACCTCTATGGCAGACATTACTGTGCTTTTTTGTGTATGAATAAAATTGTTAGACCAAAAATTGGGGGTCGTCCTATACACGGGAGTAACCCCTGCATTGATTGCATGTTGGGTTAAAAAGGTAAGGGTTGTCTTAGATACGGGGGCATCTTACACACGGAAAAATACAGTCACTCAAGAGTGATTTCAGAGGCCCTCCAAGCTAGTCTTTCTCTGGACAGAAATTTGGCTAGTGGTCTGGGGAATGGACCCTTAGCCAGACACAAGAGGAAGGAAGCTTCCCTGTAGCCACAGGGCCTCAGGGCCCCACTAATTAACTGATGAGTGGGTGCACAATCATTGCTTTGGGTCCAATGCTGACAGAGATATATGCATATCTGGGGATGTCATGAGAGGACAGAATGGCATTCAGATCAAGGAAACTTTCTAAGACGGTTGTGGTTGTCTGAATTATCAGCTTCAACTATCCCCCCTCCCCCATATCCACACCTTTTGCTGTGTGGCTTTGCAGTTCCTGCCACCAGAGAGGGAGTAAACCTCCCCATCCCTTGACTTTGAGCCTGGCCATGTAACTTGTTGGGGCCCTTGGGATGTTAGCGATGTTACACAAGTAGAGGCTTGAATGTTCTCTTGTACTTCTGCATCATGAAGAGAAGAACATGTCCCTGCTGGTCCACTGGGCCAAAGGACTGAGGCAGGTGAAGCAGACAGCCTACCTGAGTTAGGAACCATGCCCAAACATGGCCTAAACCAACAGCAAACCAACCTACAAACACACACACCAAAATAAATATTGTTTTAGGCCACTGAGTTTTGGGTGGCTTGTTATACAATATTGTTTTAGCAATGGTTGACCAACGCAGGGACTAAAGACCCCCTATGATGGTCATCCTCAAGACACCTGAATCTCCAAGACTAGGACCTCTGCAACCAAACAGGCCTAAAAGGCACCCATACAACTGACAGAACACCCCCAGTGGTGCCCCTGGGTCCCAACCCTAACTGAGAACATGACACCCTCGGTCCAGAAAGCATTGTGGAAACACCAAGCTAAGCCAATTCCCATCCTACCTCACTCATCCTCCTACTTACTGTGCCCTTGGAAAAATCACTTTAGATCTCTGAGCCTCAGTTCCCTCATCCGGAAAATGGGCGTGATAACACCTGCCTCCCAACGTTGTGAGGTTTCAGTGATAACTACGTGAAAACTCCTAGCACATATCTGATGCCGAACTGGGGTTTGCTGCCTCTGTCTTTCATAAGACCAGCTCTCCAGATCATTCCAGCTCCCTGGTGCTCAACTTTTCTGGAATCACACAAGAGATACAGATGGCCCCTTTCCTCGCAACCCTCCCATGTGCCCAGCTGACCTAGCAGGGCTCTCACTCTGGCTTTGCTTTGTGAAATCTACATCTTACGTGTGTACTCACTCCTCCCCCTACCACCCACACTGAAGCGCTTCCCTGGCTTCAGATAACCGCATTGCACTTGTTATAAAAACACCCCAGTTAGGCTTCCAGATAGTTTTCTTCTCTTCCTTTAAATGGTCCCCTTCAGGATGGAAATGCCTTGTGTGAAAGCAGGATGTGTAAAGGACCGCACTTTGCACACTGCCTAAGGAATCAGAAAATCTATTAATAAGATAACATTTACATGGCCTCTCCTGAACGCTACGTAGCATCAGAGGGTTGGTTCCATTAAAAATAATGTGTTGGGTTTTTGGTGGTTGTTTTTTTTTCTAATGTTTCTGCTTCTTGTCCAAGCATGGAGTGCCTGCCCTTTCTGAGGAAACTCTATTAAAGTTTTCTACTTGGGCCGTAACTGCTCTACAAATGGCTGAAGCTGGGAATTAGAATTACGCGGGATAAAAAGCGTCTGGGGAAGAAATGTCTGAAACCCTAGAAGGCCGAGCGCCCCTGTTGAGGCACTGGGGGCCTGGCTCTGGGGTTCGGAACCTCCACCCTAATCTCCCAGGATACCTGCTGCTCCTGGCCACTCCTCAGCTCTGCTCAGGGAGTGCTCAGGGCCAAAATCCACCCAGCCCACCTTCAGGGTAACAGGCCTGAGCCCCCCAGCAAATCCTCCTGGGTCAGGCTCACTTCAAATCTAATCTGGCTCATTGTCCATGATGTCAGCTGTTGCCCCTGGTCCACAAAGAGGAATGTGATGCTGGAGAGATGCTCCAAGACCTCATTTAACAGCAGGATTTCATAACCACTTGATCAGACTTGGATCCTGGGCTCCCTACAAAGGTTCTCAATGCCCCCAAGGCAATATCCTTGAAGAATATGTTCTCAGCCTGTTCCAATCAGCCAATATTTCATATGGTCACTGCTGGCTGCGGCCTCTGTTCATTGCTATATCCAGTTCAGGGTTAATAATGAGCATAGAAGGTGCTTCAAAAGGAAATCTCTCCTTTCCAGCAGGTGGCAGCAAAAGGCGTTCACTTGGCTCCTGAGGCTATCTCCAAACACTACCCTAAGTGGCCAAAACAAACGGGGAAGTAGTGGAGGAGTAATCACTGCTTTTTCTATTAGTCACACTTCCAAGCCATTGGACAGAACTCCTGGACATGATGTGTTATTACTGCTACTATTTTATCCTTCTAAGTTTTCATTATAAGTGATGTACCTGGAATCTCAGAATTCTTTTTCGCCCATAAATAATGAAAACTGGAGAACAGCACCTCCTATCTAACTCCACTGGACTCTCTATAACAAGTTCTCAGAACAATGGGCAATTTAAGCAGCTTCCTGTAACACCTATCATTCATTAGATCTTTCCATGTGTAGCTGCTACTGCACTGCAGTTTAATTAAAAAGTACCCGATACCATCTACTCATTTCCATTAAAAGGCAGCGATATCTGAGCAGCTCACTAAGGGTACCACACGTTCACTTCATCTTGGACTGTTAACAGACTAGACAACAATTGTCCCACTTGACAAATAAACTTTCCAAGCAACTGTCTGGATGCTGATAAACTAATTAAGAGCCAGCCTCTGCGATACCTAATGGATGTGTGATGCTGGATCCTGGGCAAAATCAAAGAGGCCACCCCCAGAAAGCTGTTCATCATACCCTCTCAAGCTACAAGAAATTTTACGTGAAGGAGCTGAGGCATACACAGCCCCCTTCTCTCTTGCTTCTTCTGGTGATCTCTGCAGAACAAACACGCGGCCTCTGGTATTCAGGTGGAGCCAAGTGGCACAGGAAATCCCAGTTCCCTAAGCACCCGCCACAAGCAGTGAGAAGACCCTTCCTGCTCCCCTGCCTTTGCAGACGCTGCGCCCTCTGCCTGGGATGCTTTCCCTACTCTGTCCACCTGAAAACTCCCACAAACGCTCCAAGACAACTCTCAGTGGTCACCTCCAGACCTCCACTCACCCCTCCCCAGGATTCATTCCTGCCACTGCTCCACTGCCTTTCCTCAATCCGAACTTCTTAGACTCTCACCTCCCACCCTGCCCTTTCCAGGGTTGAGGGAAGATGAACAGGGTAAGGGGGTCAAATACGTGGTGACGGAAGGACCGCGGACCTTGGGTGGTGAGCAAGCAATGCAACATACAGATGCTGTCTTACAGAACTGTATGCCGGAAATGTATATAATGTTCTTAATATTAACCAGTGTGACCCCAGGAAATTTATTTTTAAGCTTTCCAGTTGCTGTCTAGATTCTCAGCTGAACTGCAAGTTCCTGGAAGTCAGGAACGCCTCAGGCGGGCCAACTGCTAACGAGGGGCGCCCGGGGCGCACGCAGAGGGAACTTTTGCCCTGGAGTTTTTCCCCCCGAGTCTGAAGCCTAGCCTGGGAAGGAAGTATGCCTCTGGAGAAGGGTGGGGAAAGGGCGGTAAAAGAAGAAAAAAATAAAGGGAGAGGTTTCGATTACACACCCGTTCCGGGGTGCAAAGTCGGCAGCGCCTAGCGAGGCTGGCTGGGCTAGGAAGAACAGCTCGCCACACACCCACCCTTCATGGGAGGGCCCAGTTTCTGCCCATGTCCTACCCCGCCCACCTTGTCACGTCCACTGCCAGCCCCCAGGAGAAGGCGGCTGCGGGCCGGTCTGCACACCCCACGGGGCACGGGGCTGGGAGCCAGGGGCAGCTGAAGGAAGGAGGCACACTTCAGTCCTCGCAACTCTGGCTGGAGGGAGAGCGAAGTGGGGACTTGAGAAAATCAGGCCCGCTGTCCTCTCCCTCCCCACACACGCCCCGATCTGCAGTTACAGCAAAAGGGAAATCTGGTGTGGAGCTTGAGAACGATCTCCCTGGATGGCCTCCACCCTTCCCATTCTCCGACTATTTGTCCGTCCAGCCCTTGGGAGCAGGAGGGCGGCGGGCAGATAATCCTCCTGGAGTTGCCGTGGGGAGAGTCAGGAAGGGACGAGATGAGCAGGCAGAATGCCGGGGTTCGGCCCGGCAGCGCCCGCCGGCCAGAAGCGCTCCCCCTGCGGGTACGACTCCCGCGGCTGCCCCTTCCCAGCCCGGGCGCAGCGAGAGCGGTTCGCAGCGCGCCTTTCAAGTTCTGGGGCGTGGGGCTCGCGGGCCCGCCCTGCGGGGGGTGCCGGCCCGGATGCCGGTTACTGGCGGGGTGAACTCTCCCGGCCGCGCCCCTCACTCCTGCGACCGCGAGGCCACGTCCCCCTGTTAGGGGGCACTGCTCGGGGGCAGAACGAAGTGGGGGACTTCAGAGATTTACGTGCCACTTCTCATCCTTTCGCCGGGAGCTGGGCAGAGAGATCCGAGGGACCCAGCGCCGCTGCACCGCCCTCCCCGGGGCAAGTGCGGGGCGAGGCTCCAGCACCCCCGGCGCCCGTGTGGGCGCCGGGCGCAGCGGCGGGGCTCCCCGCTTCCCCTGGATCCCTCCGACCTCCCCAGCCGTGCTTACCTGTCCTGGCGGTGCCCACACACAAGCACACAACTAAGATCACATGCATCGGCATCGCTCCCGAGGGTCCCCGCCAAACGGGGCGCGCGGAAGCCAGGAAACAAATGCGCCTGGATCCCGAGGCGCGTCGGGCTCAGAGCCGCCAAACTTGCTGGCGGGCTGCGGGGGAGGTGACTCGGCAGTGCCGGGCGCTGCGCTCGGGGATCGCGCCCAGGAAGGCCGCCCCGCCCCCAGCCCGCCCCCCACGGCGGACGGCTCCGACCCCCGCTGCGGCTGCGCCCGCCTCGGAGCTGGGGCGGAGCGCGGGGCTCGGCCGCTCCGGCAGGTTGCGCTCCGCGCTGGGATGGGCTGTCCTCCTTCGCCCGCGGAGCTGTAGGCGCAGCAGCCACGGCTGCAAGGAGCACAGGAGCGGCCGAAAGGGAGGAGCTGGCGGCGCAAGGTGCCCGCTCAGCTTCACGCGCTCCGGCCCCGCGGAGCTGGCCACGCCACTGTCGCCGTGTCTGTCTCAGCGCCGCGATGGGGGCCGCCGAAGTTGCCACAGTTCATGCTGGCCGAGACGAGGAACTGCAGAGCCCGCGCGGGTGGGCTTTTTCCTCCCCGCGGAGCACGCCCAGTCCCTCCCTGGAAAACAGTTAACCGGGATTTGCTCCGACCACTGGGTGGGGAGTGGCGCTCAGGGACCTGCGGAGGCTGGATGAGGGCTGAGTGCCGGCTCACCACTGTACCTTCCGGGGTCCCTCTCCAGTGGGCCCTCTGACTGGGCACACGCTTGGGGGTGCAGGGAGAGGGCGCTGAGACAGCAGATACCGAAAAGGAGTCCCCGAGCCGGAGCCAGCTAGGGCGGGGGTCTGGGGAACCCGTTTGCAAGCCTGGTTCTGCAGGGCAGATGCTGCCACATAGGGGAAATTCCTAATCATGTATTTTTCCGTGGGTGACTTTCTTGATGGTGTTGTCAAATGCAGGAACCTGCTTTCATAGTCATGTTTCGGCCTCTCCCACAGTTCCCCTGGGAATGAGACCCTCCCTGGACCCCAACACCATTTCCTACAGAGAAAAGCTGGGCTTTGTTTCCGACTTGTGGGCAAGAAGAGAAGTCCTCCCTCTGTGACCCGGTTGTCTCACTTCCATCCAGGAATGCTATTTATAACGAGGATGCAGAGGCATGAAATCAGATGACAGAACCTCGGATTTAGACCCAGTGAGACCCGCAGGATTTAAACCTCCCCAGCTGCTCACACTGGGCCACACCACAAGCCTACAGCACCCCTTTGATACCACAGGGGCCCCAGAGGAGGAAAGGGAAATTTCTGGGAACAGCCCTCTCTGATTTCCTGGGAACCAATTTCAATGTCCCAGAATCCTCTTCACCAATAAGGATCTGCCCTCCTCACTCCTTACACCGCCCACATTCCCAGCCCCTAGATCACTGTGACCCCAGGGCCCCCCACTGAAAGTCACCAAACTAGCTGCACAGCTTATTAAGAGAGGTTTTGTCTACATGTTCCTCTGATCTCTGCCCTATTTTTCTGGATAATTCTGTATGCAAGTCACTGTCCCACTTGGCCCTTTCTTTACATTGTGGTCCTTTGGCAGCTGAAAGGAAAAAAAAAAAAAAGTGAACCCGCAGCTAAATTCCAGCTCCTAACAGCTGAGGTAGAAGGAGGGAAGTCAACAAAGAAGTGTGCTGCCCACTCCAGGAGTTGAGCTGAAGGATTAAAAGATAAACTGATGTTAAGACTAAAGTGATTCTCCAACTCTTCCGGGATTCAACTCAAGCCCAGAGGGGATCTGTCAACCTTGACTCCGTGTTTTCATAACAGAGTTAAGACTTTTTTCCTTCCACCTGGAGCATGCTATGTTTAAAGCAAACATGAAAATCACACATCTTAAAGAAAATGGAACTTCTGACGTTTAGTTGGGCCTTGTTAAAGGAGGACACCCATTAACCGTGATGTGTTGTGAAAGCCATGCTCCCTCTCTCCTTTGCAGTTTTTAAATACGCCTCTGTAGGAGCCGCCTGCGGTGGCTCTGAACAATTTCAAAGGACTTTTTATTGATCTCAGAAATCCCAGAATCCCTAGATGACTGAGTGACCCCATCGGAAAATGTGCTCTGGGTGAGACCTTTAGAGCTCTCTACCTTAGTCTGTGTAACAGAATTGGTCCTGTGGGATGGGCTTTTAGTGTGTTCTCTTAAAAACATAAAGTGAGACATGTGTTCTGTCAAAGCTTTGCAGCATCGCACCCATTGACAGTACCAAGAGTTGATCTCAACAAGGTCATAATCTTCCTAGATAACTGAGTACTTCAGTCTCTTTCTATAAGTGCATTTCTTGAGCTGGGACTTTGAACGTGACAACCTGCTAGGCTAAGGTCCCCTTTATAGAATTGGCACAGCAGAGTTCCATAGCGGCAATGAAGGGACCACATGGCTGTATGTTCCCGATGCCGGGATGCTGCAACAGGACCTATGCTCACTGAAGGCAGCAGTGAGGCTTGGCTTACCCAACACCATATCCCTGTGCTTCTGAATAGCCTCCCTCCATGGTTTCCCCAGGAGCCAGAAACTTCCTTTGTTTATTCCTCGGTCTCTTCTTTCTGATCGCGGTATATTAGTCAGTCCTCTTACACTCATTTCTGTGTGTTCTTATCCGGCCTCATGGCTTTAACTATTATACTGTCTGTACACGACTGATTCTCAAAGGTGAATCACCAGTCCAGCTTCTCCTTTGCGGTCCAGGCTTACACACCCAACTATTTTTTAGACATCTTAAATGTAATATGGCCACATTGTGAAAATTAAAAATATTTATACTTCAGAGACCACCACAGGAAGTGAAAGGACAACACACAGAACAGGAAAAAAATTGCAAGCCATATATCTAATTGAGACTCATATCTATTAAAGGCTATTATAACTCAATGGTACCAGACAAATAGCCCAATTTAAAAATGGGCAAAGTCTGAGTAGACAGTTCTCCAGAAAAGATACACAAGCAGCCAATAAACACATGAAAAGATGCTCACTCATTAGCCATCTGGAAAATGCAGATCAAAACTACAATAAGATATCACTTCATACCCACTAGGCTGGCGAAAATCAAAAGACATGATAAACATTGACAAGGAAGTAGAGAAATTAGAACACTTATATACATTCTACTAGTGGGAATGTGCAATGGGTCTTCAAACAGCCAAACCTAAAGTTTGATGCAGCAATTCTAGGTACATGCACAAGAGAAATGAAAACAGATATCTACACACTAAGTTGTGCACAAATGGTCATAGCAGCATTGTGCATAGTAGCTGAAAAGTAGAAACAGCCCGAACAGCCATCAATTGATGAATGCATAAATCAGATGTGGTACATTTAAACAATAGAATAGTATTCAGCAATAGAATAGTAATTAGCTATAAAGAGAAATGCAGTACTGATACATGCTACAAAATGGATGCACATCTACATGCTAAGTCCGTGGTTCCTAACCTTTTGGGTACTAGGGACAGGTTTCATGGAAGACAACTTTTCCATGAACGGAGGGGGTGGGATGGTTTGGGGATGATTCAAGCACATTACATTCATTGTGCACTTTATTTCTATTATTACATTGTAATATATAATAAAATAATTATACCACTAATCTAATGCCACCGCTGATCTGACAGGAGGCAGAGCCCAGGTGGTCATGTGAGCTATGGGGAGCAGCTGTAAATACAGATGAAGCTTTGCTCCCTCACCCACCTCCTGCTTGTGCCGCCTGGGTCCTAACATGGGGTTGGAGACCCCTGGGCTAAGTGACAGAAGCCACTCATGAAGGACCACATACTATCATATGATTCTATTTACATGAAATGTCCAGAGTAGGCAAAATCTATAAACACAATGTAAATTAGTGGTTTCCCAAGACTAGGGAAAATGAAAGATTAATAGGTGACAGCTAAGGAGTACAGGGATTATTTGTGGGGTAATGAAAATGTTTGAAACTTGACTGTGGTGATAGATGCAAAACTCTCACTGATATTCACAACATACTGAAAACCGTTGAATCACATACTCTAACTGGGCCGACTATATGGTATGTGAGTTGTATCTCCACAAAGCTCTTTTAAAACTGCCTCAATGATCATGAAAAAAATTATAATATGGCCAAACAAGGACTCTTGATTTTGCCCTCTTCTCAAACTCTTCCTGCTGCCTTCTATAGAGCTGCCTTCACCAGCTGCTCCAGCCAAATACCCCAGAGTCATCCTTGACATACTTTCCTGATACCCCCACACCCAAGCCTCCAAGCCCTGTCAGTGTACCTTAAGAAAAATACCAAATCCACCACTTCTCACCAACCCTCTCTACTCCCACCCTCCTGCAATCCATCATGGCTCTGCCCTGGGCCACTGCCCTGGACTCCCATTGTTCTCACTGCCTCTACACTTGCTCTTTACAATTAGGTCTCACACTCGCTCACTCACAGCATTACAGTCTGTGTTTAAAAAGATGTATCTTGGGGAAGCCGGGATGGCTCAGTGGGTTAGGTGCTCACTTTGCAGCCCTGGGACCGAGGATCAAATCCCGGCCCCGGCCCGTGTGGACCCATATGCTGAGCTGGGGAGTGCCCCCAGTTCGGTTCTCACCGGGGCGAGACCGCGGCCCAGTTCCTGCCCTGTGCAGCCCCATGCCCACCTGTGGAACAAAACTATGTGGGAAAAACCAATGATGTACAGCTGTGGAGACCGTTCTGGGCACTCCCCCTTCTCTCTATCTCTCTCTCTGTCAAAAAAAAAAAAAAAAAAAAAGATGTATCTTGGGGATGCCACAATAGTTCAGCAGCTGAGTGGTTGTCTCGAAATTGCAAGGGCCAGGGTTCAAATCCCAGGCCTGCCCCATGCCAACCCATGTGCTGAACTGCAGCACAACTGGTAACCTCCAGGAAGACTCAGGGCAAAGTTTCTCACCTCCCACATGGAAGGCCCCGGGTTCAGTTCCCATCCCACGCACTGCACATCCACTTGTGTAGAATGAAACCATGTCACAACTAATGATATACAACTATGGAGACTGCTCTGGGCCCTAACCCTTTCTCTCTCTCTCTCACTCTCTCTCTCTCTCTCTCTCTCTCCCTCCCTCTCTCTCTCTCTCTTTCTCTCTCTCACCTTAAAAAATATATATATCATATCACATATCCTCACTCAAAAATTCTCCTGTATTTTCCATCATATTTTGAAAATATGCAAACATCTCATGAGGCCTCTGTCCACCATCCCCCTCTCTCTCTCCCTGCTCTCCCCCTTGCTCGTCCTCAAACATTCTGAGTTCATACCATCCAAGGGTCTTTGCACTTGCTGCTCCCTCTACCTGGAACATTGTTTCCGTTGTCTTCATGTGATTTGCTTTACATGACTCAGATGTCAGCTCCTCAGCTAGACCCCACATAGAAAACCTCTCACTTCACCCCCGGCCTCCTCTGTCTCTCTCCCCTGCGTTATTTTTAATAAGGCGTATTGCTATCTGAAACAATGATTTCTTTGTTGACGTGAGCTGCCCCTCTCAATATAAAGCAAGAACCACAAGAGTAGGATTTGGTCTTCCTTGCCCACCGCTATATCTATCCCTCCCCACTCCTCCCCCTCACGGCCCTTAGAGCAGTGCCTGGCCCATTTTAGGACCTCAGCAAATGTTTGTCGAATGAATCTGGAGGCTTTCCTAGGAAGCAGCACAGCAAACTGACACTTGTCATTGGTCATCACCAAGGCAACAGGCAGCCTGCCTTGTCCCACTGGCCCCCAGAGCCGTTCCCTGCTGACTCTATGTGGGACAATAAACTCACAAAGATGGAGTATGACTCAATTTTAGGATCCAAACTAAATTCATACACTGCAGGCGGTTCCAAGGCTGAGAAACTCTCCATCTCACTTAATGTCCTCTGGTCCCTCTCCTGAAGCCACACTCCATTATCCAAACAGCCTTTCAACTACCTTCACATTTATGGACACACAACAAGACTCCTTGCAAAACTGGAGAAAATGAGGAGGCTGATGCTGTGATGGGTTAGATCGTGTCCCTCACAAACATGTTGAAGTCCTAACTCCCAATACCTGTGAATGCAACCTTACTTGGACATTGGGTCTTTGCAGATGTAATTGTTAAGATGAGGTCATTAGTGAGCCTGAATTCAATCTGACTGGTGTCCTTATAAGAAGAGGAAACACCACAGGAAGAGAAAGACAGGCAGGGAGAACACCATAGCACAGCTAAGGTATTCAATGAAATGCAGTTGTGAGCCAAGGGATACCTGGGCTGCCAGAAGCCAGAACAGGCGAGGAAGGACCGTCCCCTAGAGACCTTGGAGGGAGCATGGCCCTGCCAAGACCTTGATTTTAGACTTCTAGCCTCCAGAACTATAAGAGACGAAATTTCTGTTGTTGTAAGCCTTCCCGTTTATAGCGCTTTGTTATGGCATCCCCATGAAAGGACAATTTGCTAACAGAACCCACAAAAATGCAAGAACTCCCATGCCCTTCACCAACATAGCAGCCCCGCGGCTCTTGAACCCGGACAAGGCTGCCCCCGCTGGGTGTTGCCATTTCCCGAAATGCATGTGCAGCCATAAAGGGGGGGGGGGGAACATATCCATGGGTGTACTTTTGTTTCCACATGAATATATGAATTCTATATGAAAATATATTCCCACCCCAATTACTACAATCAATGTCAATGATAGCCAAATTAGAGGGACCCATATTTTGCTAAATTAACTATTGTCCTTCTGTCTTGCAGCTTCAAACACCTTTCAGAACAAAGCAAGGTATAAATCTGTAGGGAGATAGAAAAATCTAT
Organism: Craseonycteris thonglongyai; assembly: GCA_004027555.1. Classification (NCBI taxonomy): domain Eukaryota; kingdom Metazoa; phylum Chordata; class Mammalia; order Chiroptera; family Craseonycteridae; genus Craseonycteris; species Craseonycteris thonglongyai. The sequence goes on along the minus strand of PVKE010001714.1, from coordinate 36,822 downwards.
AGGTAGACATATGGATAAAGACATCTCATAATTCTTTAGATGAAAACCTCCTCATCTATACCATCGATAATTCAATGTTAGTTTCAAGTTTCCAGTGGCAAGAACCAAGGTGTGCACACGTCGGGGTTTTGTTAAGTGTTATAGAAGCACGTATTTGGGGAAGCTGGGATGGCTCAGTGGGTGAAGCGCTCACGTTGCAGCACCGGGGACCGAGAATCGAATCCCAGCCCCGGCCCATGCGGACCCATGTGCTGAACTGGGGAGTTCTGCCAGTTCAGTTCTCTCTCTGTCTCTGTATCTCTCTCTCTCTGTATCAAAAAACAAAAACAAAAAACAATTAAAAAAAAAAAAGCAGCACATATTTTCTCACACAGGCCCTGGAAGCTGGCCTCAACCTCCTCCCAGCCAGAAGGAGAACAGCTCTACTTATTAAATGTCACTGTGTAGGGGTTCTGCTCTAAGCACTTTCCATGGATTTATTTCACAAAACAACCCAACTCAGTAGGTAGGTTTTTACATCTATTTTACAGATATGGAAACTGGACCATTTGCCAAACAAGTGACTGAGCTCGGCTTCGAATCCAGGCGGTGTGACGGCACAAGCTGCACACTGAGCTGTGAGGCCTTGCTGCTTCTCCCGGGGTGAAGCCGGCAAAGTCAGCCTGTTTGTTGAGGTCTGTGGGAACGCAGGAGAGAGCAGCCCTATTCCCTGCACGAGTTCTCACCCGCTGAGAAAGGTGTTAGCAGGAGGCCAAATATTGCCTTTATGAACGCAGTGACCATGTGGGAAGAGCCTAGCTGAATGTGACAGCCTCAGAACCTGGCCGTCTGCCCTCCCTCCAGGCTGGACCTCGCAGCAGCCATCTGCTCCCAACGGTCTGCATGGAGAGAGAAAGTGAAAGGGAACTCACTGAAAAATAAGGTCCAATAGCTGTCCCCCTCCTCTACAGGGAATGGAGAGAGTAGAGAGTGTGGTAAAGGCTAGGAGTGTTCAAGGAAAACACTCACCATGGAAACCAAAAGTGTGGGCAAGAGAGGACCCCCATGGTCAACCTTCAGACTTCCTCTGTAACGGCTCCTTTTATTATCCAGTGGCCCTGGGCTGCCCACAAGGTGCTTTCCTGGTCTTTTAGGAGGAAGTCATCCTTTTACACTCACTCACACTGACTTAGGAAAGATGGAGCATTCCTCATTAATTACAGCTTCTGCGGAAGCTGGGATGGCTCAGGGGGTTAAGCGCTTGCTTTGCAGCCCCAGGGCCTGAGGATCCAATTCAGACCCTGGCCGGTGAAGAGCCATATACTGAACTGGGGTGTGCTTCCCATGCAGGAGGCCCCCATTCATCTCTTGCCCCGCAGTTCAGCCCCTGGCCAGAGGGGGCATGCTTCCCATGCAGAAGGCCCCCAGCCTAGTTCCTGCCCTCTGCGGCCCCTGCCCACCTGTTTGGAATGAATCCATGTTGAAAACTGATGACATACAACTATGGAGACTGCCCTGGGCCCTCCCTCTTCTCTCTGTTTCTGCCTGTCAAAAACAATAAAATAAATCTTTAAAAAAAAAGTACCGCTTCCGTGAGCAAGTCTGCTGTCCCATGTGCCTATCTACTACAGGAATTTCAGGCCACAGGATGGTACGGTGGGAGAGGATTTTTGAACAGGAAGAGCCTGCTCTAGTTACTTTAAGCAACAACCTATCATATGAATTCCTGAGACTGGCTCTGCCCATCAACACAAAACAGAAATCGTCATTTCCAATGCCGTCAGACTGCTTTCTGGAGTCACAGGCCACAAAAGTTTTCATCACCAACAAAGTTACATTAAACTCTCCCACGTTTTCCAGTGGCTCCCTGGGTCTCCTTCTAGTCATCCCAGTTGGTTTTGTTACTTGTATCAGTAAGGATTCTATCTGACTTCATACAACAGGAAATCTCCCCCAAAACAATAATTTAAATAAGAGAGATTTACTACTCTCAGGTAAATGAATGAATTCTAGAGTTGGGCAGTCTAGGTTTATGTGGTAGCTCTGTGAAGTCCTCAGGGAGCCAGGCTCCTTCCAGATCTCTGTTACACCATCCCTCCAATGTAGTTGTTGTCCTCATGGTTCAATATGGCTGCTGGTACTCCAGCCATCATATCCACATTCCATACAGCAAACATGAAAGAGAATGAAGAGGAGAAGAGCATGGGCAAGTGTTCCATGTATCACTTCCATTTATATTTGGGCAAAACTTCCTGTATACGTGGCTGCACAACGAATAGCCACAAAATTTCAGAGGCATATAACACTAAGCATTTATTTTCAGATAACTGCTGGTTGGCTAGGAATCAGCTCCTCCAGGCTGGCCTCAGACTGGCACTTCTGTTTCGGGCTGTAGTGGCTGGACTGATTCAGCTCTTCAGCAGGTCTGCGTGTCAATGAGTGCCTCTGTACCACAGGTCTTTTTTTTTTCTTTTCGTTGTTTTTTTTTCAGATTTATTATATTGTTTGAGAGAAGGTGAGAGAGAGAGAGAGAGAAGGGAGAAGGAGAGAGAGAAGGAGGGAGGGCCCAGAGCAGTCTCCATGGTTGTACATCATTAGTTAGGACATGGTTTCATTCCCCACAGGTGGCTGTGGGGCTACACGGGGCAGGAACCGAACTGGGAGGCTCCCGCATGGGAGGGAAGAACTTCCACTGCCAAGTCATTTCAGCGGTTACTAGTCGTGTCACAGTTCAGCATATGGGGTTGCACTGGACCAGGGCCAGGAATCAAACCCCAGACCTCATGATTGTGAGGCAAGTGCTCAACCACTGAGCTATCCCAGAACCCCGTACCCCACATGTCTTTCATCTTGGACCAGTGGGCTGGCCAGGACAAATTTTTCTCACGGCACAGAGAGGCGCAAATGAGCAAGTGGAAATAGGCCAGGTCTCCAAGGTCTATACTCAAAACGGGCACATTGGCATTTCTGCTCACATGCTATTAAAGTTAAGGCACAAGAAGTACAATCCACCCACAATGAGGACATAGCCTGGTGTGGTTCGGGGTGGGGTAAAGAGTTGTAATCAATCTACCATACCTGGTGGCAAGGGAACGGGGAAATGTCGCATTTTGGCTAGGTGACAAGCCTAGTTAAAGTTAGAGATGTTACTAAGGAGGGGAGGAACAGACATTCAGTCTCTACCTCACTCCCCTATATTGTATCAACTTTGCAAAATAACAACACTGGCCTAGTGCCAGCTCATGGTAATTCTTACCCTCACCTCAAGACGCAGGGTGTGTAGAATTAGGCAGCACTCATACAAAAGCAAGGAAAGAGAGGGACGGCACATGGAACATGTCGTGGGCCTGAGCTTAGCAGTCCTCTCCACTTTCAGCAGGTGGGGCCGGGTGATATATATATATATAATTTTTTAAGTATGGTCTATCTCAAAACCCTCAGCCAAGAAAGATCAAATCCATGCAACCTTAAAGGCAGGACCCAAAGCTCTCCCTGTGCATGGCTCCCCAACACCAGCACAGCATGGGGGTACAGAGTCTGGAGGCAAATCGTGCAAGTGAGAATCCCTTAGACTCTGCTTTCTGAGGTGGAGAAGGCAGGAGGCACCAATAACAGGGTAGAAATATACCCTGTGCCCACCCCATGGCCTCATCTGCCCCTGCCCTTCCTCTGGACTCTGAGACTTTACCCAGATCCAGAGATAATATGGCCGCTCCAGGCAGGGGCCAGAGTCCCCAAAACCATGTGCCAACCTCACTGCGATGTCCTTTCATATTGCATGGTGTCACCTCTGTGCTGATCACTTAAATTTTCAATATAGCCCCGGTGGCTCTATCAGAGGGGTCAGATTTCTAGATTTCTGACCTGGTGTGTTGGTGTTCACTTCTAACATTTTGAAAAAGGTGGTTTCTTGCACAATCAAACCAGTTTTCATGTCTCAAATCCATCCTTGACACTGAGGCCGGGTCAATGTCACCAACACGTAGATCTGGCTCTAACAATAAATATCCAACATTTGTTGGCAGTGTGACATTTTCATGCACAAATTCTAATTTAATCACCCACAGCGGTTGTGTGAGGTGAGTAGAATTGTGTTTTTTTTACAAATGAGAAAATGGAGAGTACGTTCATGAGGAAATGAGGCAGCACTTGAACCCAGGACAGAGCTTCGTCTCTGGCATCCTAGCTGACTCTGCCACGATTCAATAACCTGCCTTGGTTTGCTGTGGCCCGTCAGATACCATCTGATTTCTTGACGTTGGCATGGAAGGCCCTCAATTGTCAAGCCCTAAACTGCGTTTTCAGCCTTGGTTCTCACTTCCCACAGGCATGCACTCTGCTTTCCAACCTCGTCCACCACTCTCTCTGGAAATGGCCTGTCTGACCCCCATGGCTCACTTGCTTGCTTTCGTCCACCTGGAAAGCTCACCCGGAAACCCTCCATGTGAACAAAATCGTCCCGTGCGCCTATCTCAGGAAGCCCTGCCTAGTCCTCAGTCCCAGGGAATGTCTTCCTCCGCGCCCCCTCAGTGTGTTCTTGTCCTAAATCCTTCTGTGACACTTGGTGCTTTCCACTGTGAATGATGACAGTGTGTGCACTTTGGGGTCTTAAAGCCCCACTCACTTCGAGTAACCTGGAGGGAGAGACCCACAGGAGGGACACACATGCTCTTGGCATGTGGTTTTCAGCATCAGCTTGGGCAGCTCTTCGTTTCCCAGGACAGGGGGCCTAGCTCACCCACGCAGCCTGCCAGCACGCGTGCAGAGGCCAGGCGTGGGGCCTGGGCGCACGGTGTTCGTTGGAGAACAGAGGCGAGCTTGTGGACTGGCACAGACAGCAATGCCAATCTGCCAGTCTCTACACACAGCAAAGGAGCTCGGGCCCCATCTCTAGCGGAAAATCTGGGGGCTCTACCTACTTAAAGGAAAGAACTAGCATTTATGTACTAGGAAGAACCCCCCACCCCCAAATGGAATGATCTTCTGGAGGGCGGACCCCTTGTAGTGCAGGCTTCCCCACTAGGTGAGTGTTCTAGAAACCCCTTCGCACCAGCGTACCCACTGGAGGTGTGGTGAAAGGCTGTGTTCAGCTTCAGCGAATTATTTTGGCGACTCTCTCAACACATTTGCCCAGTTTGTGCTGGGTGACTTACATGAACAACGTTCAGTATGACAACACACCTGCCTACACTGCGCTGAGTATTTGGCAGTTTTTTAACCAAACATGGCATGACCCCCGTGCCCCTCCCTCCTTATTCACCTGATCTCGCCTCAAGCGACTTATTTTTTTGTTTCCCGGATGAAAGAAGTCCTCAAAGGGAAACATTTTGCCAATGTGAAAGAGATGAAACAAAAAACAGCAGAAGCACCAAAAGGCATCAAAATCAACGAGTTCAAAGACTGTTTTGAGCAGTGGAAAAAGCATCTTGATAGGTGTATTGCATCAAATGGAGAGTACTTTGAAGGCGACTGAAATTTAAACATGTAAGAATGAATACACAATTTTTTACAAATAAATTCTGTTTTGAGGGGTCCCCCCTTGTATTTTTGTTTAATATGAGTAGTCTTACTACTAGGCTCTAAGTTCTTGAGATCTGGGACCATTTTACTTTTTTAAATCAGTGTTTGCTATGGTGGAACTCTATGCAGGAGCTTTGTAAATGTTTGCTGAAGGAAAGTGGAATTGAAGACTGACAATGTGATCATAAAACACACCCACAGATTTAACCTGCCTATTCCATCTATTGAGATTTACCCAGATTTTCTCCCTCCCTCCCTGTCCTTCCCATAAGGGGTAATTAATAAATCAGCAAATAATGGTGTATTCTGATGGTTAAGAATATAACAGTTTAATTGATATTTGTTTCTGCAGCAGTGCAAATCTCATTTTCCCAGCAGGGCAGTTTTCTATTTTTGTTCCAGGTTTCTCTCAATAAATAGATCAGCTCTGTGGGTACCTGACAGCCATTAGTTAAGAAAGAAAGGATGCGGTTAATGGGCTTGTAATAGACACAAAACAATAATCGTCATGTTTTAAACACTGACATTTATTTAGGGTTCTGTGAACTCATACATTATAAGGATAAATTCTAATTTATATCAGTATATAGTAGGCAAATATATAATACAATAAATTGCATTTGTACACAAATACAAAATTTGAGGTAGGGCCTCAAGAATAATGACTTCTTAAATGAATACTGCACAGTATATAATAAGTACTCTCTAATATATATATATATATATGAAGCATCATTTGTAACATAATATTTTCTTCATGTTCAGTTAATGAAAAAATATAAGGACCTGTTAGGAAACATATCTTTATTTATACGCAACATACGATGCCTATATTTAGGACATTAGCCAAGTACGCAATTTAAGAATAAACCTATTCTATGATAGGTCCACAATAAAGTGAAAAAAAAAAAAAAAGACCAAAAAATGAGAGACAAAAGTTTCCTAGTCAATTACTAAGTGTCACCCTAACAATAAAATACACCCGTAAGGCAAGTGGTCACCTGAAGATGTATTTAGCTCATGGCAAGCAAATCAAACCACTGCTTGCTTTTCAGAGATAAACGGTGCCCAATCGGAAAAGACTTTCTCTTTGGCTGCGGGCTGCTCAGAAGTGACCAAGCAGAGACCACAATTCAAAATCACTTGGACTTTCTCTACAATTAAAGCGAAATCTGGGACAGACAGGAAGCTTCACTTTTACAAATCCTAGGGCCGCTTTTGGGAGAAATGAGTACCAGGATTAAGTCACCCAAATCTTTGCTGCCAGCCTGGAAGCTGTCTGCATGATACCCAGTGTAAAACAGAAGAAATGCTCCTCATTGACCCTGAACTTCTTTCCTTGCAAGACAACCTGCCACACAGAATGCCCTCTCTCAAGTCATTTGCCTTAAAGAAGCACATCATGAACCAAATCCAGGGACAACAGCAGCAGTATTAGATCTTGCCATCATGCCTACATTAAGCAATAGTTCTTGTGCAAGTCTCTGGGAAGATGAAGATAATTGATGGCCAAGGGAACAAAGAGGAAAGAAAAATCTTAATTTCAGGCATTCAAAACCATGCCAAGAGGTGAAGTTTGTCAGGAAGAACTGAGGCACATATAGATAACAGAATAGGAACTTTATAAAGGAACACTCAATTCCAATGCAACATTAGCACAAAGACAACCCAAGTCTTACCCATTTAAAAGCCGTTGTGTTAAATGTCTTTTTAAAGTGCCACTCACTGAAAGATAAGTTGATTACATATCTTACATATTAAAAACACACCTGAAATTTCAAAGACATTGAGGTCATCGAGATTTTGCATTGATTAGATTTCATGCAACAAATAAAAAGAAAAAAGAACTAATTGGACACATTTATACATGACAAATACCTGGCCCTAATGAGATTAAGTTATTAATATGCAAGACAAATATTTACGTAAGAAGCCACAACACCAATAGTTAAGAAATACACATTTTTTTCTCCTTTAAGGATATTACAGGGTTACTGTTGTCAACATATGGCTTTTTTTTTTTTTTTTAACTCAGAATGGGTTTCTGGCATTTGTTGGTATTAGGAAATGATCTCCCAGGGGGAAAATACTCCACATTCTGCTCAGTGAACCAATGGAAATCTATCCTCAGCAACCAAGTTTTTCCCTCAGATTGGAGGGGAACTCTCAAGTGGCAGTTTATGACAATGCTGTTCATTTTCTTTTTATTCATTCATTTTCCTTCTTTCCAATTGACTGTGCATTTTAACACATCATAGAAACATCCATCTGGTCATATGCATCTCAGCTTTTAGCATCCCAGCCAAAGCTATAGGAGTTGCAGAACCGGAAGCTTCATGGAGAAATTGGCTCAGATACTGAACATATCTCTGGCAAAGAAAGCCTGAACATTGAACGTGTTTACAGAGATGGACAAAACTAAATTTACAAGGTAACTGTTTCAAGATAAAGTTCAGAGCCTTTCACCTTTAAGGAACGTGTATATAAAACTTGGAAATTTGTAGGGAAGAAGAACAAAAGCAGCTGCTTGGGGAACAGCGAATGACTGTATCGTAACTGGACAAATCACAATGAACCACAAAGCAACGGCTCCCAATTGCAAGACGCACCAGCCAGGGAGGAGGTCCCCGTTCTCACGATTAAGTTGACTGTGAGTTTGTACAAGACAAATCTGGCAGCATCCATAGGGTTTTCCCCCTGCTTTTAATCACAACAGCAATAATGAGCAGATATTGGATTGCATCCAGCAGCAGAAGCAAGATTTAGCCAAGAAGCAAGAGAGCAAATCCAAAAATCATTCGTCCTGACACAAACATTCAGGTCCTATGAGAGAATGCTAATTGATTTCAGCTCTTTTCTTCAACCTCCAAATTGGAAAGGCTGCAGATAATTTCCAAACCTAAGTTATTCTTCCCCACCTCTCCTACTCCACTGGGACCAACAGGAGAAGCTAATTTTTGATACCACTATGTGAAATCCATGATAGCAGTGGGGGGCTTCTCATTAATATGGCTTTCTTGGGGGGGGGGGTGGCTGGTGTTAATGGCAGACAGGTCACTATGGGAAACACCATGACAGGGGAGGCCACAGCTCAGCTTCCTAAAGCTATCTATGTCTAGGGAAAGCTCAGGGTATATAGTCTCTGTGATAGTGTCTATAAGTTCTAGCTTTGGGAAATAGGCAGGAAAAGAGATCAAGGAGAGGGAAGAACAAACATGCACTGCAGACAACAGAGATGAAACCCTCAAGTTCAAAACCCATCTTTGTTTCCTTTTCTAAAAATTTCCACAGGCTGCTCTTGAAAACTGAAAGTTCACATTGTAGGCAAATGGTAATGATGTTTGCCCTAAAAAAAAAAAAAAGGAGAGCTCAGTAAAATGAGTTGAGACTTTTCTAACAAATGTTACATTAAGGTCTGTTGCTGGGTTTCACTGCCGTTGAACAGGATGAAAATGTCACGTCAATATACAAGATTTGAACTGAAAACTTTGCCTGAGACCCTGTAATATGAAGACAAGAAAATAATTGAAATGGCCTCCCCTAAAGGAAACAGTTTTAGGTTTAGATATTACTGTAAGAGGAAAAAAGAAAATAAAAACAGATTACACTATTCTAAACTCACCAATTCTACAGTGATTCATAAGATATTTATAAGGACAGAAAATACCACTAAGAGTACACACTACAGGAACACATATCACATTTTTAAAATTTCATATATGCATGTTCAAGATACAAGAAGATAATAAAGGTTACGGCTTCGCCAATCTCTGCAGACTTATGATTCACTCTCATTAGAGTGTGGTTATGAGTATTGTGAATTGGGAACTCAAGACTGAATCAGCTAAATGTCGTCTTAAAAGCAATAGTCTTAATTGGCTCACTTACTACTTACCTAAGCTGTATTTATCAGAAATGTCTGTAAATACCGTGACCTAAAATGCTCTACCAGCGCAGTGAATATTATGGTTGCTTTCTATTAAACTCTCCATTTCTTTGATTTTCCTATGACCATAGCTGGTATTAACTGTGAATGAAAAAGAGTAAAAATTGAGAAGTTATATGTCTTTTAAGAATTTGTGTCTTGTATATATAATATATAGACAGAACCAGGTTAAGTTTAATTTCCCAGAGGCTGAAAGACAAGGTGCCTACGGCTTATAGAAAGACATTTAGAAAAGAAGAAACACATGGTCATGGCATTGAACCACAGTGCGGAATGTCTTATAGAAACTAAAATGGAACACTACTATGAATGCACAAAATTAGGCACAAATTATATGATAGCTTCCTGTGCAGAAGTGGAAGAAATGACCAAAAGAATTCACAAATATGGTTATTTAAGGGGAAAAAAAAAAAAGATGACTGAGCGAAGGGAACTGACTCTTCGCTGAGATTTGCAGTGTGCAAAGAATGGCAAATCTGAGTCTTTGTCTCACTTGACATAGTCAGTCCAAATTAAGGAAACATCCCCCATCGTGAATGGCAACGTGAACTTCACCTTGGTGGTGTCCAAAGCCAATGGTCTGGTCTTACTCTAAACTATTTTCTCATCACTGCTGCCCCTCCAAATGCACCCTGTCCTTATCTTTGTGTCTGAATGAAGTCACCACACTGCTCAGCTCACCTCTACAACACTGACGAGTGCGAATTCACAGTCCTGTAATCCTGCCTTTCTGTGTTTGCCTGATCGGCACCGCCCAGGACAGCGCACAAGGACACTTCTCTGTTGACCAAGTCACACATACCTACTTCGTGACTTCACTGGAAAACGCCTGCCTCGTTGATCTACTCGTGTGGGATGAAGCGTGTGCTCAGGGAACCAACCTTAAGGGAAACTGACACAGGGACACAGGCAAACAGTGCTTCAAGTGGCCTGTCTAGCTCTTCACTACAGCATGCGACACTATGTCCTATGTAACCACTCTCATGCACGGATATAAACTGAGATGTGGGGGAAAAGAAGAAGAAAAATGGGAAGGAAGCTGGGGGGAACATTAGGGGGAGGCAGAGAGGAAACACGGGGTCGAGTCTGGGCCTTGTCCATCCCGTGCCATCAGACTAGCACTGGGTGCCCAGTTCCAAGTCCTTCACTGGCAGTTTGAGTCCCAGGGAAGACGTTCCCAAGGGGTCGATCATGTTCTTGTAACGTTCCCCACGGTGCTTAGCTAAGAATGGGCCCCAGTCCGGCTGCGGCGAGCACACCAACTTTAGCCTCTGCAAAGAAGCCAAAGACACACAGGGTCACAGAAGCAGTGAACCTTCTTCCCTCGGCAAACCCACCCATCCCCAAACTGTGAACCACGTTTGCTAGAACACCCCCTGGAACCGAGAGGTCCCCACCAGGAGAAGCAGTTAGAAAAATCAGCCCTGTTAATTAACAGGACCACAGACAGGTTAAAGAGGACACTCAGTTTGGGTCCCTTGAAATGGTTCACATCACCCCGCAGGCAATATTGCCACTGCTCGGGGTCTGCCTTGTACAAGATTAATAGAGAATAAAGGACCCAGATTTCATTTACAGACTTTTTCCCTTCACATGAAGAGGATCCGCAAGCTTCTCTCTCCACTGCCAGGCACAGTTTGCAAAAGACATGTGCGCTCAATTACTTTTGTTCTGCGGTCTCAGTAGTGGGTTGCTACATCAAAATAATTGCATTTTGTTTAGCATATTTCCCAAAAGTATATAAATGGCCAGGAAAAAAAAAAAAAACCAACCCCAAAGATACATTGCCAAGACTGAGCAAAGATTTTAATTATCTGTTGACAAAAATATATGCTTCTGGCTTGGTTCAGCAGTGTGGGTGCGTGCCGGCAAGCTAAAAATAATGGGAATACGTATCTCTAATCCTTCAGCTGAACTTCTTACAGAAAACATCATTTGACTGAAACATTTTTTTAGAAAGAGAAAAAATGTATTCTGACTACATAAGAGGGAACAATTATATGTTTATTACCTATTAAAGTGAAGCTGCTTCTTATAGCTGTTAGTTTAATCTCCCCTTAATCATCAGTTTGCAACCTTTGTGTCCCAAATCAACCATAATAAATATATATAGCCAACTCATCAGTTTAGAGAATGTCAGCCTAACACAAAAGTCGCCGAGACTAAACCAGCTTCTGTTCAGAGGGAGAGAGATTGCTGGGTGAGTTGCTGGGGAGGTTCAGCTGCTGCACAAGTAAGCCATCCCTGGGGGTTGAGCAGGACACAGTGACTTACCTCAAGGGGACCTGGACAGAATGTCCAGAGGATAAAAACCTGAACGCTGCTTCAGTAAGAAGGTGCCTACATCTCCCTCTGCCAACTCTGTCTCCGTTGTTAGTCCAGTGAAAACCACACTATGTTCCTGGCATGTGGACATCCGTGTTACACATCTACATCCATGCTTCATTCCCATCTCGCTTCTCCCCTCCCAAGCTCCTACTCAGCGTCCCAGTGACCTCTCTTCTTATTTGTCTCAATCTGGCTGACCAAGAGCAAAGCCCCTACAGCTGTGCTTCACTACCCTCCGTCAGGTGTCTGCACCTTGGCCTGATCCAACGCCTCGCTAATGTGAGTGCGCACTGGAATCACCTGGGGAGCTTGTTAGACTACAGACTCCAGGGTCCAGCCTCCCCGAGATCCTGCCTCGGTGGAGCCGAGCTAGAGCCCGATCACTTGCACTTCCAACGAGCTCCCAGGTGCTGCCACTGCTGCTCCATGGGCCAAACCCTGAGTAGACCCGGTCTTGTCCAAAATGCTGGGTCTGGATTTTCAAGATGGAGGCGGTGCTGGTCTATTCCTAGCATGTCTGCGCAAGTGACTGACTTGTCATGTGTAACAGCAGCCTGAGCACACTTTCCCAGTGGCTCAACAAGTGGCAGTCCCCTTCCCACTCTGGAATGCCCAGGAAGTTCTGTTTTTGTTTTTTGTTGTTGTTTTTTGCTTTTTTTTTTTTTGCATTAGAAATGGGAAATGGGTTCAGCAAGGGATTCGTGGACAAAGAAAGACAAGATTTCACCTCATAGCAGCCATGCTCTGGACCCTGAATTACATTCTGCAGCATGGTGACATGTTAACCAGCATGGACCCCCTCGGCCATTCCTAACACAGGCACAATCTGAAGGGCTAGTGGCTTTTAATTTAATGGTAGTAGACGTTTGGAGGGAGGAAGCTTAAACAGTGAGGAGCGTCAGGAAAGGGGGACTCTGATGTGTGGTTGAAACACAAACACTGGGATTTAAACTGCGGGTGAGGGGAGAGGAGCAGGAAACGCCAGGAAAGAGGAGACACCGATCGTATATTCTCTAGAGCTGTCACCACACTGAGGAATAGCACAATAACAGCTCAGCCTGTAGACTGGCTGAGCGCCTCCATTAGAGGAGTACTACATAATAAAAATGGGTTTAATAGAAACGGTGGCAACTGTAATCGCTTAATCACCAAGTCTGCCCCTAGAATAAGTTTACTGAAGCTTTTGTTTTTTAATGCACGGAGCTCTCAAAGCTTCCGCCTTGGGAAGGGCCGGCAGGGCAGAGGAGCTGACAGAAGTACCTCAATAAATCTGCCAGGAGCCAGGTGCATTTTTATCACAAACATAATTGGGATCCAGATAACGGAACAGGCGAGCATCAGCCATCCGAGCACCATGGACCAGTTAGGGTAGCGATACGAGCCGTAGGTCATGGGCTCCCACTGGTAAAAGCTGAAGCAGAGGATAAACTAGGAAGGAGAGAGAAACACACGTTAGAGAGGAGCTGCGAAGTGTTCCCTCATTCGGCAGCCATGTCGTGAACCCCTGCTATGAGTCCGACGCTTTCTTATCTATTATCTCATTTGACACCCATCTCAACCCTGAACGGAAAATATTATTAATCCATTTTGCAAGTGGAGAAACTGAATTTCAGAGAGGCGAAGACGACCCACGCACTTAGCTGCTGACGTGGCCCGTGCCATCCCACGGGGACTGAGCAACGCGTGTGCAGCGAGTTGTACACACAGACCGGCTGAGACCAGAGGATCCACTGAGGAGATTGATGGGGAGAGGCGGGAGGGCCGGGCGGTGGGTGTGTTTAAGGGTTTGTCTGTAGTTTCCATAATGGATAGTCAGCTTTTGCTATAAACAAGAAACTGTTAGATGTATGTACTTTAAAAAATGAATCTCCTCCTTGCATCTAGAAACTGCCGCTGACACTGGCTGACTCCATGCAGTGACTGAGCCAGGCGCTCAGTCCTATAACCCACTGTGGGGCAAAGAGAATGGACCACAGCCCCCTCTCGGCCGACACAAGATACACGGGCCTCGTCACCACAGGGTGGGCCCAGAGCCGCAGCCTAACCTGAGCTCTCCCACTAATTAACAGGGCCGTTATAGCAGACTTCTCTGCCATAAAAACGAATATACTTCACACCCTGCATGCAACACAGGAGTTTTCCGGGAACAGCAGTCTGGCCTTTCCTCAGAGCTCCCCATCAGTTCTAAGAGAGGTCGGGGCTGACTTCCCCCTGCCTCCTATCACCACAGCCTTGGGCTGGCGCCAGCAGTGCCAACACCTCTGCAGTCTTGGTTAATGCAGCTGAAAGAAACAAGAGAAGACACGTGCTCAAAAGGGAGGTGCCAGAAAAGACAGAGCATGGCTTCTCACCGCTCCTGCCAGCCTGTGGCCTGGGTTTGTCCTGCCAATAGCAGCGTCGGTCTAGAAGGATGAACTTAGTAATAATGATATCAGTCCTTCCTTCCGCCCCCTTCTCTTGTTCTATCCTAAGCATTAAAATAACTGCTCAAAAATAATTGCAGTGAATGATGTCAGGAAAAATACCGGTAATACATAGAAGTGTTTTGGAAAAGCGTGAAACCCCACACAAATGTAAGTCATCTATATTACTGCTGCAAAGCCCAGGCTGCTGGGGCAAGTGAGTACTTCAGGGCAATAATAAATCAATACATTGATTCGAAGCAACATGAGCCTGAAGACAACTGTTAAAAAAAAACTGCTCTTATGGAAAGACATGCTTTCCTCTCAGCCCCTTTTTAAACATTTGCCCCTAGAGTTACAAGCTTTATTAACCAGTCTATTGGACGTACAGCCGAATGTATTTATGGTAAGCTGCTCCATTTCATTTACTACACAAATAGCAATTCATCTGCTTATGTGTGTGTATAATTCAGTAACGTGATCTGACTATGTATACAATAATTGCATGAGGAATATTTATAGCTCCATAAATCCATGAAGGCACATATAAAAATGATCAATTTTAGTTCAGGGGTTTCGAAGTAATTTAAAGCCATAATCTCAGCTCATTCCAGCACACTACAAATATCCATTTTACAGAAGGGCAAATGGCAAGAAATAAGTGTTAGGACTGGTCACGTGCACAAATATCACATCAAATTTATCTGTGCAAACTGGGTCTTGCAATAAATTTCCCTTGGCCATGTCAGCTTTGATCGAACCCTGCCCTCTGGTTAGCCCGGCCACGAGAGACGATAAGTCAGCCCGCAAGTCAGGCCCACCCTGACCTTGTGCTGACAGCCGCCTAAGAAGGGCCTGGAGGGAGGCTTCATCAGCTGACGGTGCTGCTGCAATGACCGTTTCTGCATGTCCCTAGCTCCCAAACACAGGATATTTTCTGGGACCTCTCCACAGGTCCCTGGTGTGAGTGTTACAAAACAAGTCAAACCCAGCATAGATGAGGAACTTCCTCAACACAAAACACCCATAGCAAGTCCTTAGAATGCCTTCCTCGAACTTTCTACCCATAAAGAAGATTAGATTATTTTAATCCCAAATTAGCCAAACTCTGCTTAGAGATGAGAACACTGGGTTTTTAGAAATGTATTACAGTGAGGACTCAATGGCCCGGAATTCGGTTCTTAGCTCTGTCACCTGCAAGCTTGGTGGCCTCAGGCAAGCAGCTTGGCCTCTCCACACAACTGCAGGGCAGGAACAGAGTCAGCCACCAGGCAAAGCGGTCGGGCGGTCGGAAGCTTTAGAGACAACGTTCATAACGTGCCCGCCTCTTGCTAGGCCTCCACACACAGTAGTGCTGAGTATTATGTGATGCTTCTACAGAATGGACTCAGGTCCTCTGAAGCTTAACCTCTCCTTGGACAGGAGGGAAAGGTACGTAGACTCTAGAGCAGATGCTGGCACTGATTCCACCCGAGGATAAATCATGTGCAGTCATAACTGGGGACACGGCAAGCTCAGCAGACACGAAAAATGCCAGAGGTGGGAGGGCATCGCTTTTTCTTCCCACCAAGTTAGGTACATCCAAGTTCTTTATACACCTTTCAGTTCTGAATTCAAGAGACTGGAAAATCTACCTGACTTCTTTTCAACTCTCATGCCCAAATCTGGTGGGACTTTTCAGACAAAACACAGCCTTTTGTGTGAGTACAGATATGGGCCTCAGTACAATGGCCTTGTCCACGCAGAGGGAGATCAATGCTAACTGGTTTTTCTGTCTACATGTCTGTCTTTGCAGAAAGAAGTTGAGGTGTTTTGATTAAAACCCACTCTATGACGATAATAAAGAAAAGAAACAATATTGTTTCTTCAAAATTTTACTTCCCTCTTGGCTTGTTTTGGAGAAGCTGGTTCTCCGTGGTGAGGTAAGGGTCTTCATCTGGTTTCTACTGCCACCTGCTGGGTCCATCCAAGACTACAGCTGGCTTGCTGCAGCCTTACGGAGATGACACCCACCACTGGCCAGAGGGGAGGAGGAGGAAATGCAAGGCCTCTGTCAGGTACTGTGCTTGGAGAGTGGATTGAGGCAAAGCCTGCAGCCCATGGCACAATCAAGGAGATGACAGGCTGTGCACGCAAGTCCCGATGCAGATTTACTGACACATGAAATAGGCCTCTGATCTTTAAGAAGATGAATGTCAGATGACCTAAAAATGTCATCCCCACACTTGAAGATGACAAAATAGTTCTCTGAAGCCATAAGAATGAACAATAAAAGTCTAATGTATGCTCTATTTGTTGTAAAGTGGCTGTACTGAGTAATGATTGGGAGCAAGAGTTCTAGAGCCAGGCTGCCTGGGTTCAAACCCAGGCTGCTGCTGCTTCTGAGGTGTGCACGGTAGGCAAGTCACACAACCTGAAAAGTGAAGATGAGTATGCTAACCCCCAGGGCCGCTGTGGGGGAGAGATGAGGGGACATACACGAAGCACTTGGAACAGAGCCTGGACTGTGGTTGGCAGTAGGAGCTGTGATTGTTACCTGCTGTCAGTACACGCGGCCGACTGGTCTAATGTGAGTGTTCCGTAACGGTGCTCCAAACAGTGCCTGAGTCCCAGCTCTGCACCCGATTAGCTAAGCACCTTCAGGCAAGTGCTTCACCTCTCTGAACCCCAGTTTGCACCTGTGAAAGACAATGCCACACCCATCCTACCCACCTCCCAGGCCCACGTGCAGGCACACGCCTTGTACAAACACAAAGCACCACATCCGTGTGCAAGGTGCTAGCTGCACTTAGATAAACATGCGATCCTTACGGTTAAAATGGTTGGGGTCACAAATGCCCAGCAGACTTTCCAGAAAATGTTTGGCTGAAACCCAATCATCATCTCAATGTCTTCACAGAATCTTTGCAAACCTGCAAAGAGACAAGCGGAGACAGCATGAGGGGTGGGGGGTGGGGGCAGCACCTGAGCCCCTCACTCAAGCACCCCTGACCAGGGACAGCCCCAGCCTGGTGTCAACATGACCCCTATTATGCAGGGAACTATCAGACAAATGACTTACCGCTGGGATTATTAGGAAAAACTGGACATTTAAATAGATATTCAATCCTCTCTGTGGTGAGGTTCAAAAATGTCATCCCACAGTGACAGCTACAGAGCTCCATTTCAGCCTGGCCAACTCAGCACTCCCACAGCCTGGCAGTCACCTGCATGGCTGTTTCCAGAGGTGGCCTTCTGTGCTTAACAACAATTCTGGCAAGACCCATTAAGGCTGTGGTCAGTCAGCACAGTGTATTATGGAAGCCTTGGGATTTAGGGTGAGAGTCATACACGCTGCTTTCTTGTCTGTGTAAGATGATAACAGCAGGTAAAAGCCAATGAAAATTCCAAGTGCTCATCGCCCACTTGGTTGGAACTCAAAGGACTGCTGTCCTCTCGGTCACCGATCAATGTACCGAAGGGAACATGCTGAGCAGGTCGTTCTTCTCAAAACCCCCCACATAACCGCCACCCCACACTCTTGGTCAGGAAGGATTTTAGCCTACTCCTTGAACGACAAGGCTCTCGAGGACGGTTTGGGCATTCCGCAGCTTCGCACAGGGTTTCCTGCATTCCGCAGCAGCATGGCTTTCTCAGAACTGTCAGGTGGTGAAGCTTAGGGGACCTGAACGGTCCTGACCTAAAGCTCCTTAGGGGCTCTGACTGGCAGGACAGCAGCCTCCTCCCTCTGCCATCCTCCCTCTGTCATCCTCTGGAAAGTGGGCACCCTGCAGATCTAGAGGGGCGGGCGGGGGCACTTCCCCTCTGCCTTCTCCCTGCACCTCCTCAGGCCTTCTTCCCTGAGGCCTGGCACTTGCTCCTCCTGTTCCCAGGCTCCCCCAGCCCCCTTGGATTCTGGCTCCTCAGCCCCATGAGCGGCAGGGCATTCAGGCTCTGGGGCTCCTCTCCCGGCTGTCACTTGCCCTCTGTTGCCCTTGGCCATTGCCTCCCTGTGCACCACCCGTACTAGCTGCCTCCACCTGACAGTGCCCACAGCCCGCCTCAGCCCAGATGTGCCCTCTCTGGTCCTATTCCCACAACGCCTACTCTTGGCTCCACGAACGTGGGCAGAAAGATGTGATATGAGACCATCTCTGACACGGGCAGGCAGCAGAGACTGTGGGATTCCTTCAGGAAACAGAACAGTTCATCTCAGCCCCTTAAAAAATGGGCCTGATAATGTTGCTGGTTACAAGGGAGTGAAAATTCATAGAGATGTACAGTCAAGATATTATCTTGTATACATGTTATACTTCAATGTTTAAGTTGACCCCAAAAAGTCCCCTCTAGCCACCACTGACAAATAATGGATCCTGAGATCTTCCAGGACCCTCAGCTCCTGGCATTTGCTTCTACACCACATCAAGTCCAGACCCAGAATGTCAGCTAGCCCTTCATGACCTGAGTCCCCAGGTCCCACTAACCGTGGAGGCCAGCAAGCCTCATGCCCTCGTGGGCAGTGTCAGGGATTCACCGAGGGAAGCTTTTCTCAACCCACTCCAAAAGCTCTGATGGCAGCGAGCTCCCAGCTCGACTTTAAGGCAGTCCTCAGGAGGGTCAACCACAAACGCTGTACGGTGCAAAGAGCTCTGGACCGGGAGTTAAGAGCCAAGAGTTGAACGTGGTTGTGCCTCTACCTCACTGCAAGACCTCAGGGATGACATTCCTCTTTTGAGCCTCTGCTGGCTTACTGGGGGGACTGGAGCAAATGAGCTCTTAAGGTCTTTCCAGAGAGGTCAATCCAGGATGCCAGGAGGCTCCAAGTTCCTTCCTTATATCTACAGGTGAGAAGTACAAGCTTTGGGCAGCAGGCCTGACCATCCTTGGATGTCTGTTTGTGTGCTTCCTTTAATACTATCAACCCCTCTAATGAGGGGTCACTGGACACTAGACCCTCTGGACATATGTGAGGGGAGAGAACCAAAGGAACAGAATCAAAGCTGTTTCTGTTACATGGGGATCACAGTGGTCCTGAAGCAAGACTGGAAATAAAGGTGCAGCTCTCCTCTGCTTCCTAAGCAGCAGCAATTAGGCCCATTCCTCATCTTACTAAATACAGAACACCTGCTTACTGCCATGGTGTTCTACCTGAGAAGACGGCATGGTTGGTCGCTTACCGTACACATAGGAGATCCCCACGAGCTCAAAAATAGCAATGATGACAAGGGCATAGGAGGCAGCATATGTATCCACAAGCTGAAACATGTAAATTCCACCCTGGAAGGGAAGAGAAGCAACCAACATCATTGGGCCTGGGTCTAGGCTCTCTCACTTCTAACAGGCGAGGGCAGTAAGGTGCACAAAGGAGTCAAAGGACCTCTCCTGCCTAAAGCTGATTCATATTGTAAGCAGAGGCCTTACCACACTAGCAAACCAGACCCTCAAGAGGCTCTGAGCCAATCAATAAAAGCACAGAAAGTGATCTAATGTCTTACTCTTAAAAGGCAAAGGTCAACAGCTGAAGATGTATATGTGAAAGCAGCTAGATTGCTTCATTTTTGCTTTAAGAAATAGACAATTATTTTTACCCACATATCTGCACTTGGCTGACTTTCCTGTAAGCCGTAGGTGTCTTTGGCATTGCTCATATATCCCCTGCATCTTTACCTCGCTCTTTAAGCCTCTCTACACTAGATGAGGCTGAGAGACCATCTCGTTCCAATCCATCATCTTTCAGATAAAGAAACTATTGTCACCAAAGTGCTAACTTGCTCAAGGTCATAGATAGAACAAAAGCAATACATACAACGAGTGAGTGAACGCACAATGTACCAATACATTTAGAATTAGAAGGAACTCAGGTGGCTGTCGACTCTTGTTTATGATGAATAATCAACTGGAAATTTCTGCGGTCAGTAAATTGAGACTTTTATAGCTTTTTGAAGTAGGACACACCTGCCTCATTGGCTCATGAAGGCTACATCTCAATTATAAAGATACCAGATGTATCACTCATAGCCAAGGCAACATATTTCCCTCTGTGGTCAGAATCCCTAATGAACGGTGCCATAGACACAGAAATGGCCGTGATTTGGCCATTGTTATGAGTTCTGAGAGCTCAGAGCGATAAAACAGATCACCATGAAGCCCCCCACCTACTCCCATCCCAACTTACTTGAGTGATCATCGGAAAGCCCATGATGAAGAAACAAATGCAGCAGCCAAGAGTGAAGACCGGCTTGTGTGTGCGCAGGTACTTGGGGAACTCATCCGAGATGGAGGTCACTATGGTCTCAATGGTGGCAAACTGGAATGGTGCCAGGAAAGGGGTGTCTGAGATCAACCACCCAGCCCAGAAGGATCCAAAAAGCCCTTTGGGGTCCCCACCAGGAATGGAATAGCTGTCCGAGGTTTGGTTTTTAGGACTGCAGTCCCTTAATGGATCTAAAAGGCCTTGTTGGAGTCCAGTCCACAAAGCCAACTAGGGGAATCCAAGCAGGATACAAGCTTTAAAAACTATCTCCAGCCCTGGGAGATTGTGCTCATACTCACCCATCAGGATCTCAGAAGCCTCACTTTGTATTCATGAGATATAAATGCCTCTCCTCCAGTTTACCTGCATTTCATCTTCTGCTTGAGGAAAATCCCTCTTTGCACTCAACTACCAAACTCTGGGCGCCTGTCAGCATGATTTGTAGTATGCTCAGCCCCACAGTCATTTCTCTAAAACTGACTTCATATTATTTTCCCCTATGCAGCACCCCCAGAATTTGTTTTGGCCAAATGGCACCAAAGCAGAAAGTACACAGGCTAAAACTTGCACAGTTTTAGGAGACAGGATGAAGGAGACAGGATGGCTCCTTGGCACCAATACGTGTGTCACCCACAAATGCAAGGTTCTCCTGAGCCCTAGACGGGTACCTTATTATCCCTACACAGCTCGAGGGAAAAGTTCAGGTATCATTAAGCCCACTCCCTACTGCAGGCTGGCTGCAGGTCCCAGGAGAAGCCGGTCTTCAGAAGGAGCCTGGGCATGGGGGGAAGGGGGATAAGCTCACCATAGTGTCAAGTCCAAGAGTGAGGAGCATCAGGAAAAAGATGATGGCCCAGAATGGAGACAGGGGCAGCCTGGTTAAGGCTTCCGGGTAAACCACAAAGGCAATGCCTGGCCCTGGAAGGAAGACGACAAATGAGTGCAGACGGGCCCAGATCCAGGCCCCCTCCTCCTGGAAGCCCACAGGGCCCTTTCTCCACAAAGATCCTGAATTGGTACTTAGTACATGCTACTCCCAACAGTTGTTTTCGTTTTTACTCATCCCTACCCATTTCCCCAATTAGGTCTCACACTCCTTGAAGGTAAGGTCCACATCCCGGGGGAACTCAGAGGAGAAGCTCAAAATAGTGCCAAGGTACAGACTCGGGTCCCAAGGCCAGTCTATTCCATGCGTATTTCACAAAAGCTCCGTCTCTGTATCGCCGGGTCAGGAAAGAATATAATCACTACCCTCTAGAACAGGGGTTCTCAGCCATGGGTGACTTTGCCCTCCAGGGGACATTTGGCAATATGTGCAGACATTTCTGAATTCTCACAACTGGGATGTCAGGGGATGATTACTGGTGTATTGTAAGTACATTAAGGCAGCCAGAGATGCTGCTAAGCCTCCCTCAATGCCTGGGACATTCCTCACAAGAAAGAGTTATTCAACCACTGGGATGGCTCAGAAGCAAAGGTTCCTACCTCCCATGAAAGAGGCCCCCAGTTCGGTTCCTACCCCACACAGCCCCACATCCATCTGTGTGGAATGAAACCGTCACAACTAATGACGTACAACTATGGAGACTGCTCTAGGGCCTCCCCTCTTTTCTCTCTCTCTTACCTTCTCTCAGAAACAAAGAAAGAATTATTCAACCCCAATATCAATAGTGCTGAGGTTGAGAAACCCTGATCCAAAGACTAGACCATGACCTAAAGGACGTCATTCCCCTTTGCCCCCCTTAACTGCCCTCCCTCCAATACCCTCCCCCAGGAGAAGCCATTTACATAAAGCAGGAATCAACCTAACACTTTTAGGATCTTGCCCTCCAAAGCCTTAATAAAGAGAGAGCTACATCAGGCCACAGGGTAACTAGCTGGGGAGAGAAGGGCAGTAAAGCATAGTGTAAAGGTTAAAAAAATCAGACAGATCTGGATCCAAATTCAAACTCCATGACTTGCCAGTTGTGCAACCCTAGACAAATTATTTAATTTCCATATAAGCCTCAATTTTGCCCATCTGTGCAATGGAGAAAACAATAGGGTACCTCACAAAGTGGTTATGAGGAACAGATAAGGAAACACAGGCAAAACCCTAAAAATAATGCCTCACGCATCATCAACACTCACAGAAAACTAGCCTTTCTTATGAGTGGACAATGGACTTGGAAGCGAGCAATTCTGATTCAGGATTTCCAAAGAACACTGTACAGTGAGCCCCGCCAGTGCCTCCTATCAGCCTCACGGCCTCACTGGGAAGACTACTGTAGCTGAAGATGGTTAAAGATCGGCAGTTATGAATCTCCTTGTCCGGAGAAAACAAGATGATAATGGGCAGAAACAACTGAATGCCGGGATAATCCGCAGCCAGCACGTCTGGAAACCAGAAATCACAGCAACAGTCGTTTTTACAACTCAAGCATAACAGCACTTTTTAAACTGAAATTTATCAGGATATTTGTTTCTAATGTTGCCAAGGGCCTTGGGATATTTAAAGAATAAAGGCTCAAATGCCTCAGGTACCACCGCTTTATGAATTTATTGAACAGACGGTACAGCCAGCCTTGGAAAACTCCCTATGTGAACCATAAAAGAAAAGTCTGTATTAAACTATAGTTCAAAACAGGTCTCAAATGCAGAGCACTGAGGAAGCCAGCTCAGTGCTCCGGAGACAGGGGCCATAAAGTGGACTAGAGGTTGCAAAACGGCCCCTCTCAGAGACCCGAGGCTGATTGCTTTAACAGGACTCAGCCCTTTGGGCTTTACTGCTTTTTCAGGGCGAAAATGATTTTAAAAGACATGGCCTGCGTCCATTTCAGCTGCCTCCCAACGTACGCAGGTAAAGGTATCATTGTCAGCCAACTCTGGGGAGTGAAACTTAAAATGCTTTTTCATATTATTTTGTAGAGTTCCGTTTTCTCTTCTTTTTCCAAAGGATGGGCTGTCTGAGCCCCAGCAGCGTTCTCCCCAGATGAGGCCCCTCCATCCAGTGGAGGCCAAGTCCTGTCCCCCAGCAAACACAGGCCTCTGACCTAACAGGGGGTGAGGGAATCACGTCAGCGCCACCTAGTGGTCTGATTCCTGACGGTTACCCCCGGGACCTGCGGACTCCAGTACCAAGGTCACACTGGTGTCCAACTACTCTGGTCTAGCCTAGGCTTTCCGCTGCTGGGTGAGTACCTTGGCAGGGCTTCTGGCTAGAACTCTGGCCCTGAGGCCCTGCTCCACAGGTAGCCATCGAGATGGCTGGGAAATGAGTCTAAAAGGCTGGCTGCCCAGGAAGATGCTTTTCAGGAGCAGATGCCTGAGAAGAGCACGCCCCTTCCCTATGCTCATTAAAAGGGAAGGGCAGCTTGGCCTCCTCACCCACCCCATTCTCAGCCCCCCAAACTTCCGATATGGCCAAGATTTGGGGTAGAGACTGGAATAAAAATGCCTCCCTTACAAGAGAGCAGTAAACAAAGTAGAATATTCTTAGGTCACTAAAAGAACCTCTTTTTGCCTGAAGACCAAATCGAAGTTTATACTAATGTTGGACCACCAGAAAGGTACTGCATGTCTATATGCCAATCTTGCCCAGCTAGCAGGGAGTGGGGCTGGCATTTACTGTAGGCCTGACCCCAAACCTCTGTCCTGAGTTCATCAGAGCCTCCCTTATACAGGGGAAATCAGATGAGCCGTGAATCACAAAGAAGAACATATGCAAATTCAGATAAGCAAGGCTAGCTGCCCTTGGGTCTGGGAGGAGACCTCATGGGCCACTACCCCAACCATGTGGGACAGGGAACAAAGCCCACTGTCCCTGAGCTGCTGACAAAGAGAAACTATCAATTATTATTAGCAAACCTGTTAGAAGGGCTCTTCTCCCTGTTAAAATCAGAAGTGAAAATCTGGAAAGGAGAACGTCTCAGAGAGAAACACAGGCAATTGTCAGACGTTTTCTATGTAAAGGAAAAACCAGATTCCATTTGGGTTTTAGCAACAGCCCCCAAATCCCATTCCTAGGGCAAGAAAGAGTTCAGATGCTCAGAAGAGATAAGCTAATGTGGCCTGTGTCTCATGAATCATGCTGGCAACTGGGACTCTAGTTCACAATGAGCTCACTAAAGTCACAAAAATAACAACACACCTCCGATCTGCTAGAAAGTGGGGCAGGGCCGACCTACTCCAGCTACTCTGCCCTGAGGAAGTGAGAACAAGCCTTCTCTCCCCGCGCTCCTCCCTCCCTGCTCCCCAGGGAGCTGAGAATTTTCAACAGGGAGGGGCATTTGCTCCTTTAATTTAGCGCACTGCTGAGGAATCACATATCCCTGGGGTTTTTCACTCTCTCCGGGGAGAGATGATTACAAGCCCCCCCCCCCCGCCCCCCCCAAACATGCTGGCTCTTTAACTCTTTGAAGCCCACAGCATGTCATC
Source organism: Craseonycteris thonglongyai (assembly GCA_004027555.1). Classification (NCBI taxonomy): domain Eukaryota; kingdom Metazoa; phylum Chordata; class Mammalia; order Chiroptera; family Craseonycteridae; genus Craseonycteris; species Craseonycteris thonglongyai. The sequence continues at coordinate 11,999 of PVKE010001714.1, read as the reverse complement.
AGCACTACTGAAGCAGTAATTAATTATCCCCAGGGAGCCAGGAGAGAGCTGGCAGCCCACAGAGAAGGTGACATTTCTAGGGCTGTTTTCTCACATGCTCATATCTGAGGTATTATCTGAGAATTGCAGTGAGCTCTGAAGAAAGGTGACTACATGGAGAAGTCACTCACAGGCCCACACTCTAGGCTGTCTAGGGCCCATAATCATGTCCCCACTGCCCCTCGCATGGTCCCCACACTGAGCACCCCCTAAACGTCTGATTTGAGAATGATCATAATGATAGGCAAAATAGCCACAGTGAAATCCCTTAATCCCGAAAAATCCACCCAAAGCCCAAATCCTTTGTAGAACAATGCTGGGTGGAACTAAGGAGTTCAATAACAATATTAAGCACTCTCTCTGCAAAATGTTGTGCTAGAAACATGGATTACGTGAGAGAAGGGTGAAGGCTCTCTGTGAACACCGAAGAACCACACAAATGTGAGCCGTGAATGCAGAGATGACTGGGAGGGGGGGCAGAAGCGTTTATTCGCACAGGCGGAATCGCAGGTCTGCCTTGCTAACTCAGCACAAAGCCCGGAGAGCCCATTTGACCTGACAATCAGGAAAGTGCTTTGTCAGGAAAAGGCTGCTCCCAAGTCAACGCTCCTAAGGAAGTGTCAGCGCTGGGTGTCTCCAGAGTCCTTTGTGAGAACTGTCATCCCACAGCAGGTGATGCTCACCTCAGCTGTGGGACAGCGTTTGCCTAGTGACCCAACCCTCTAGGCACACCTCACAGGTGTAATGGGGGAGCCCTTCCTTAGGCAGCAACTGAATGAAGAGGGAAAGTGGAAAACAAAGCAGGGGAGAGGGAAGCAGGCTCTCATGACAATCCTCTGTGTTGGGGACCGGCCGGCCCTAACTCCACATGAGTTCCTGCTAAAGATATTGCTGTCCCTCTGCAAAGGGGAACCCCGGCTGCCCAGCCCTCCACCCAGTGGAGCAGATTAGGATCTCCTGACGTGAACCCGGAACCCACTGTGCAACAGCAGGGCGACAACTACACTGTACCTTGATCCGCCACGTTCTCAATGTTGACCTTGCGTTCATTGGCCATGAAGCCGATCACTGAGAAGATGACAAAGCCAGCAAAGATGCTCGTGGCACTGTTGGTGCAGGTGACGATGAGGGTGTCCCTGGAGGAAGAAACAAGAGGTGGCTGTTAGGTGTGCTTGGTGAGTAGGGAGGGCCCAGGGGAAGGACACAATGTGTGCCCATGTGCACGTGTGTACCCGCCATTCCTAAACATGCATTCACTGCACGCTGGCCTTGTTTTCTATTCACAAGAAAGGAACCAGCAGTCCTGACCACAGACTTCTTGGGCTGAATGTACAAGCACCGAAAAGCTCAGACAGACCTCCCCTGATGGCCCTGCTCCAGGGCCTCACGTGCTATAGCACGTGGTGTCCCATCATCTGCGGCAGGGGCCAGTCTGCCCGTCGGAGCACAAATGTGAGGACGAGGCCTCTTGGGCACAGAAACCATGGATGGGAGAAGCAATGGGACCATGAAATGCCACCAAGGGAGGAGGGAAGTCTGGGTTTGGGGCCCCCAGGCTGAGAAGGGGGAGAAGGGGTGGGGGAGACCAGCATGCTGCCTTCACTCCAGTGCCCTCTGCTGACAACAGGCCGCTGTGTCCCCACCCACCCTGTCCAGCCATCCAGACTCTAAGGAGGTCTGGACAGATGGAGCCTCGGGGTCAGATCCAATCCCGATTCTCCTATGTGTTCACGGGGCACGACCTTGAGCAAGTCACCTTCTTTCCACTCTGATTTTAGGTAGTGACAATGACTCTGCCTCCCTTGCAGATGTGGTGAGGACCAAACGAGATGGTGCCTGCATAGTGCAGAGCCTGGCGCTGAGCAGGTGCTCAGGAGACACCTGCCTCGTCTGCACCCTCAGTTTGCTGATGAGGAAATGGAGGCCCAGGAAAAGGTGATGGACTGATTAACAGTAGGTGATGATTTGAATACAGATGTTCACCTCTCAGTCCCATGTTCTCTCTGCCACACCACACAGCCTCTTTTCCAACAAAGCACAGAGCAATGCTTCCCCCATTGACAGTGTTCAGCCTGATTCTTGGGTTTGAAGTTAATGAGTAGCTGTGACCAAAGACATTCAAATACCTTAGTCTGGCATTCCAGCGGCTACAGGCTGAACTGTGTGTCCCCGGAATTCATATGTTGAAATCCTAACCCCAAATTCCTCAGAATGTGACTGTATTTGGAGACAGGGTCTTTAAACAGGTAACTAAGTTAAAAGAAAGTCATTGGGGTGGGTCCTAGTATAATAGGATTGGTGTCCTTAAATGAAGAGGAGATTAGGACTCAGATACATGCACAGAGGGAAGGCCACGTGGGGACACAGACGGTCATCTACAAGTTGAGCAGAGAGGCCTCAGAAGAAACCCCCCACCCCCACCACCCCGACACTACAGTCTCGGACTTCTTGCCTCTGGAGCTGTGAGAAGATTCTGTGGTTTAGGTCACCCATTCCAGGTATTTGTTATGACGACCCTAGCTGACGACTAGAAAGGACATCTCGAGCCCCATGTGCACACACCTTCTGCTTAGTCCCAGGGACCTGCTCCTGCCCCATATCTCCACCACACGGTTCCCTGTAGCTGCTTCTGTCACCTGCAAGCATTCCCTCCTCCCCTGCACTTGAAATTTGACCCAATACAGGTGTCACTTCTGTGAGATGAAGCCAGCCACACCAGGCCGCACAGTTCAACTATAATTCTTTTCTCTTGGTTCACAAAATATCTCATACGTTATTATTAATGATGATGGTGATGGTGGAAACTGCCATTTATTGAGCACCTATTATGTGCAAAATGATTCTCCTAGAACTTTGCATTCATCATTTCTTACCCCTCAATAAAACAGTATATTATAAATTTTATAGATGAGAAAACAGAGGCTCAGAGAAGTGCCCACATCTTGGAGTTTCAGTAAATGGTAAAGTCAACTAGTATGTAACTCATGCCTGCCTGCCTGCCTGCCTTCCCTCCTTCCTTCCTTCCATCCTCCCTTCCTTCCTTCCTTCCGTCTACCCCCAAGAGAGTGAGTCTTATTTTCTACTGCCTGTCACAGACATATTTAACTTTCAGATGTCACTTTCAGAAGCTGTCCAGGCTCTCTCAGGTCTCTGGGATTCCAGAGATCCCCTAATATCACACTACCCAAAAGTCACCATCATCAGAATCACCTCAGGATCCTGTCAAATAGGTAGATTCCTGGGCCTACCTCCAGACATTGTGATTAATAGATTTGGGAGGGAACTCAGAGTTTTCCTCCCCAACCCCCCCCCCCCAGCTCTATAAAGGTATAATGGAAAAATAAAATTGTATTATATTGAAAGTGCAAAATGTGATGATTTGATATATGCAAATATTGTGACAGAATCCCCACCATCAAGTTAATTAACACATCCACCCCCCCAGGTGTTTTCACAGAGGGGTCTCTAGAAAAGTGTCTGTCACATGACTGCATGAGCAGACTTCTTCAGTGACTACCATACGCCTATCCCATGGACTAGGTGGCTCTAAAATGACTACCCCAAGACACAGCCAGTTACACAGCACCTCCAGAAGGGCTCAGGTCCAGCCCCTGTGTCACAGTCAGCCGTGCACAATGGAGTCCAGGCCACCAGAAGCCAACAGCTGGGCCTTCAGGCGTTTCCCCTGTGCCAGAGGAAACTCTGGTTGTCCTTCAGATGAGGAGTGAAGATGTGGCCTCAGGTGTCTGGTGGCTCAGCCCATTGTTCTGCCCCCAACCCCATTCCCACCCACCAGCCACATACCTGTAGCAGTTGTTGTGGAATTTGTTGTAAGAAGACAGAGTGATCAGGCCTCCCCATGCAGCAGATAACGAGAAGAAAATCTGAGTGGCAGCATCTTTCCACACCTGGGAGGCAAAAGGGGAGAAGAGTCAAGGTCACTGAGAGAGGCTGGCCTGTGGGAGGGGAGTCAGCCATGACCAGGGCCACATCATCTCCCCAGGGGGGGACGCAGTCAGGGACAAAATGGCTTTTGCCCCAGTGAACGGGAGAAACACACATCATCTGTGCTGGAAGCCAAAAAAGGCAGTCAATTTCCTGGGAGATTCCAGCTCCATTCTAATCAAAGGAGAGGGACTCAGCGATCTACACCCACATTTCACGCTTCTATTTCCTACCACGTAAAACTAAACAGAAGGGGCGAGCCCTTTCTTTCACTGTCTACACTCTCAAAAGACAATTTGCAATAGCAAGCTATATTTGAGGATACAACATATAAACCTTTTAAGTTGACATTTCTACAGATTACAACAGCTGCTATTCAAGGTCTGAAGTTCTGTAGCCCCTCGTCTTAGTAAAGTGGCCTCTGTGCTGCAGCGCAGTGCATTTCGTAGTGCCACGTCCTTCTTGAACTTGGCTGACACAGCCTCTTGGTTTCCTTGGTGATTTAATTGTCCTCAAGAAACTCCAGAAGGCCTCCCATGAGTTTTTGAGCTAGAAGTTTGTCTGATTGGTATGATGGACCTCCTATCATTTTTTATAAATTAAATCTGGTTTTTAAATTGTGCTTAAAATATGCAAAGAGACAGTTCAAAGTCAGGGCCTATCCCAACATCATTCCCCCATACTCCTTAGTAACAAAGCTGTAGTTTCATCTAAAGGCAGCCATTTGTCCAGCTAAAGGACCACCTCCCAGCATCAAGGAGATGTGCAGCTAGGAGAGGATCATCACATGACTTCGTTTCTGGCCAACAATGTGAAAATCAAGTATGATGTGGGACCTCCAGGGCTTCCCCACTTCTAAGGAGAGGACAGGTGCCTATCTCTACCCCTTTTCTCATGCTTTTGTGCTACCTGGAATGCTGATATGATGGCCGGAGCCCTGGCAGCCATATGGAAGCTATTCACTGAGGATGGTGGGGCTGAAAGATAGAAGCCTGGGCACTTGGTGACACTATGGAGCCAACCAGCCCATTGGGCTGCTTTGGTGCATGCAAGTGAAATAAGCTTTTATCTTGTTTAAGTTGCCATTACCTGGAGGTTTGCTGTTATGTGTAAACTCAATCCTAGCTGTGTGTTCTTAACATATTCTAGAAAAACATCGATTACTTTAAGGAGAGAAAACTCACTTCTTATTAAACAATCACCTCCTCATTTGGAGGTTTTTGGATTGGAAATTTCCAAGTAAGATGTGCTTGTACGGAAGAAGCCAAGAGAAAATACACGTGTGTGCCGGCCCTGTGTCCGTGTGCCAGAGGTACTCAAATGTGTCTGCGCTCTTTAAAATAGCATTGCTTGTAGTTTGCCTAAGCGCTGTTATTTTCCAATCAGCAACACTGCATTTCCAACAGACTACAATTAGTAACAGAAAAGTGGCGTGAGGTGGCTCAGAGCTATTAGTGGAATTTCATTCTTCATGCCGGCCTCTGCTGCTGCCCTAGATGTAGGACAACTATTCCAGAAATCGGAAAAATCCCAGCTGCCCTCTTCTCATTAGAGATTTCCTGAGTGTGTGGTGTTCCCAGCTTTTCTGGACCTCGTAAAAGGGAGCAGTACGATGCCCTGTGGAGGCGGTCTGACCCCTTCTGTCACAGCGTCTGAGCTCAGGACCCACCCCCATGCACCGTCCCCACCCGCCCCCCACAGGCAGACACGACACGTAAGCCCACCGTGGCATCCGTGAGCTTCTCCCACTTGGGTGTGATGAAGTACCAAATGCCAGCGCCGGCTCCGGGCAGCGTGACTCCTCGGATGAGGAGGATAACCAGCACGACGTACGGGAACGTGGCCGTGAAGTACACCACCTGGAAGACCAGCCCACAGAGAGACCAGATTGAGCAGGCCGGCAGACGCGCCCCAGGAGACTGAAGCGGGGGGGCCCGCTGTCCGGGAACAAGGGCCCGATGGTGAAGGCATCGGGGAGCTTGCCCATGCCCGGCCAGGCTAGGGCCATGCGGAGGGCACTGGAACCAAAGGCAAGTCAGAGAGAGCCACGAGGAGGTGGGAGGTGACCCAGGGCTGTGGACTGGTCAGCCTGCAGCGCGGATGGCTGGGGGCGGGGGGCGCTTTCCCCATCCAGCCACTGAGGGAAAGACACCCGGAGGAACCACTGAGGGAGGAAGGCTGCGTGCCTCCCTCCTCCTTAACCCCCCCCCCCAGCCTCCGCTTGAGGCCCCTCAGTCCATTAGGGATGAATCCTTCTAGCTTACGCCTCCCTTCTTTGTTTATACAGGGAGGCACCTGTATAAGGGAGGCAGCCTGGTGAGGTGAAAAGACCCTGATCTTCGACTTAGATGCACTTAGGTTCAAATGACATTGCACCTCTGCGACTAAGTAGCTGTGAGACCCTGGACAGGCCACTAAATGCCCTGAATCTCAGTTTCTGCATCTGTAAACAGGGACAATAGCATCTCTCTTAAAAATAAAAAATTTGAGGATTAAATGAATACCTGGCATTAGTGCCTCATTTATCATAGGTCAGGGGTGGCGAACCTTTTGGCGATTGAGTGCCAAAGTGTATGAAATAAGAGTATACTCGCTCGACTCGCGTGCCAACCCATCAAGTGAGATAGAGGTATCGATTATTTTTATGTCTATAAGAGCATAAACAATAATTTTTAAAATGGTATTCACAGCTCCGCATGCCGAAATAATTGCTCCATGTGCCACTTTGGGCACGCGTGCCATAGGTTCACCACCCCCGTCATAGGTGGTCATTAAATGCAATTAAGTTTGACAAGCATTTACAAGGGCCTACTATAAATGGGGCACCGTGCCAGACATGAGATGCATAAGATGAAGGGACTCATGGCCTAGAACAGGGGTCCCCAACACTCTGACCATGGACCCGAACTGGTCCGTGGCCTGTTAGGAACCAGGCCATACAACAGGAGGTGAGCAGCGGGCGAGTGAGCGAAGCTTAGTCTGCATTTACAGCCACTCCCCTTTGTTCACATGACCACCTGAGCTCTGCCTCCTGTCAGATCAGTGGTGGCATTAGATTCTCATAGGAGCGTGAACTCTATTGTGAACTGAGCTTGAGGATTCCCCACCCCCCCACCCCCATGAAAAATTATCTTCCATGAAACTGGTCCCTGGTGTCAAAAAGGCTGGGGGCCCCTAACCTTGAAGACCCAGAGGCAGGGCCTGAATAAAGGGCTAAACAATACGCACAGGACACTATGAAGTCCAGGGCACTGTGCTCAACCCAGGAGTTAACTAAAAGATTTATGGAGATGACACATGATCTGGATCTTAGAGGCCAAGTCCATCTTAAGGAGGTGAGGCAAGCTGGGCAGGTGAAGGAAGAAAGTGGGGAAGCTAGTGTGTGAGGGCAGCGCTCTAATCACGCACTATTAGGACAGAATGAAGTTGAGCCTATGAGTGAGGGGTGTTGGAGACATGGAGGAGACCATGTCATGGGAGGCTTTGAATCAGCCCTGGGATGCTCCTGGATGCTGGACAAGAGGCCAGGACGAGAGTCAAGGAACATTTGGGAAGCAACATCAGCAGAACATGGGGACTATTGTTGAATGGAGGTGGGTAGGAGACACTTTCCTTCCTCATCTGTCATTCAAACCTAGGGAAGAAGGATGGACTTGGGATCAGAACTTGGTAGATGGAGAGAAGGACAGACTTTAAGAGTTCAGGCTCTACAGACCCACGGACCTAAGTTCAAATCCCAGCTCCATCATTTACTACTGGGCCACCTTGAAGGTGACTTAACCTCTCTGTGTCTCAGCTTCGACACCTGCAAAGTGGCGATGACAACATATTCCTCACAGGGCTGCAGGGAGAGAGCAATGGGACAATCCATTCAAACGGGCACAGGCCTGAGGGCACTGGGAACAGATGAGCCCCTTGAGTCTTGCCTCAGACTCCCAGTCCTAAATTTGGTAACACTGACAACGTCAGGCTCACAAGCCAGCTTCCTCCCAGAAGGGCACTAGAAGACACTAGGAAGGACACTGAGTCCCCATCCCGCCCACCAAGCCTGCTCTGATCCATGGTGGGCGGACACAGCCAGCGGGGTGAGTGTTGTAGGTTCAAAAACACACTGTTCCCTCCTGAAGTCTTCCACCCCAGGGCACCTGCCTCCTGGGTGGAGACAGAGACCCCACCACGCACAAGTTACTCAGACTCTAGCGCCCATCAAGGGGCCTCCAGAATGGTCATGGCCGGCAGGTGCTGGGATTTCAGATTTGGGGACATTCTGGAACAGCTGGAGGAAGGTGCTAAGAAGGGGCTGTGCCTGGCTTCTGCGAACAGCAGGAAAGTCAAAGCGGCTGGGGCACAGTTGGGAGGAAAGCAAGTCAGAGGGGTGGGGAGGGAGCAGCGGGTGCTGGGGAGCTGTGTGGGGCTTTCCTCTGTGGGGATGGGAGCTGCTGCAGGAACATGGGCCCCTGCAGGGGCGCAAGAGGCAGGGCAGAGAGAGCTGTGAAGAGCCAGGGCTGCAATCCGGGCAAGGGACTATGATGCCGCCCACCGGGATGTTTCACTGGAGCTGGGAGAAATGGTCAGACCCTGGACATATTTTGCAGGAAAAGCCAACAGAATTCATGTGGATTGGGTGTGGGGGAGGGCAAGGATGACCCCAAAGTTTCTGGCCTCAGCAAGTGAAAGTGTGGTAATGCCATCGGCTGAAATGGGGCAGCTGCAGGTTACGGAGCCATGAGTTCTTTCTGCCTAAACCCAATTTCCCATCAAGGACGAATTCTTCCCGTTCTGAATGCAGACCAGGGGTGAGCGGGCCTCCTTGTCTCTGCCACCACTGACCAGGGGTCTCTTCCCTGCCCCACCTCCCGCAGCAGTCTTCCCTCCCTCCTTGCCGGGAAGCACTTGAATTACTAGGGACTGTGGGGGAGGGGCAGCCTGCTCCCTCCTATTCCTGCGGAGCCTGCTTCTCTCCTTCCCCTTCAGTGAAGCCTGTCCCTGTATAGACATTATGAAACCTGACGTCTCAGGAGAAAACCAGCCAGCCCACGAGGGCCCAGGCTGCCCTCCTGCCCATGTGAGGCTGATTGGAGGTGAGGACAGAAGGAGGCGAGGGAGAGGACACAGCCTAGATAGTGGGGCCAGCAGGGAGAAAGCCCAAGGCCAGTACAAGCCACACCACTGTTCCCATTTGACTGCTGGACACTGAGCCACGACTGCTCTGGAGCGCCCTCTATGGACCAGCTATTCATACACAGTCCCCTGTGCACAGGCGGACAAAGGCTCAGGCTGCATCTCGTGAGGGGTTACAGATCTCACTCAGCGTCTCACGGCTGAAGACAAGATCCAAACTGAAAGCTTTCTAGCTCCAAAGCCCTTGAGGCCCCGCTATGGGCCTCATGATGGAAAATGTGTGAGGCAGAGCCAGGATCGGGAAGTGGCCATGAGCCTGAGGGTGCAGTCTAAGGAGGCCCCCACTCTCAGGGTTTAGACGGGCACCTGCAGCAGCCTGAGGCTTTGTGCTGCCTTCCACTTCACGCCTTCGGTGCTTGCTGACCTCACCGAGGCCCTGGCCCTGGTGTGCGGGATGAGGCCCCCACTTTGCCGATGGAGACCCTGCTGAACGGCTAAGGCCATGCATGGTTTGGTTTATAAATCCTGGGGACGCCTCGAATCTGAGCCAGGTGTAAATGGAGGCCTTATGTCAGGTAGTTCCCTTGTTTGGGCGGTGTGGGGGCTTCAGCATGCACCTGTTTCAGAACGTACTGTCAGAGGAATTGAACTTGAACCGTAATGAATTACACTGGGCAGGAGTGACGACGACGAGTTGATCTGAGCCTGCTGGCCTGACACCTGGCTGCATTCTCCGCACAGCGGGAGACCTGAACAGGTGGGAAGGTAAGGCCTCACCAGCTTGAGCTAGCTAATTAGGTGAGCTTTGTGTGGTGGCCATAACTCTCAGGCAAAGCAGCCCCTGAGGTCAGAGGGGCTGCATTTGACCTTCAGGCTGCCTGCTTGTTGCCTCTGCCTCTGGAATTGTAGCTGTTCAAAGGCAGACTGGGGTCTCATAGGAAGCAACCGGCCACTTCAGTCTCCTTGGGCCCCAAGCGAGAGGAGCTGAGAGCATCTCACTGCGGCAAGACGTGCCATGATAGCGTTCACGGAACGTCAATCACAAGGAAGCCCTTCACTATAAGAAGCTCCACCACTGCATTCACCTGGGCTCCCGAACGAGGCCCCGTGATTAATAGCTGCACACTCGCAGGCAGAGTCATTACTTCTGGTGGTAGTCCTCATTTAAAAAAAAACAAAAACTGATCATCCATCCCTACTTGGCACCCTCTCTCAATGAAGCAGAGAGATAAGTTAGCAGATCTAAAAGAAAAACTTACCTGCTCAGGACTGCTCAAAAAGCCCCATTCCAGAAAGCCTACAGTGTCTGGTGCCAGAGATTACAGTTTAAATCAAGGGAAAGAGCTGGCTGTGACACCATCCAAATGCATCACAGACTGATAAAACACTGTGACCCTTGGTGGCACCCTCATGTCCTGAAGTTCTCAGACACCTTGCTGTCCCGCCTTGGAACTGAGCATGAGGTGGCAGCTCCATCTTCTCCAAAGGTCAGCGAAGCTATTGCTCAGCAAGAGTCGCCAAGTACTTGCTCAGCCAAGACCCCACTGGCTGAACTGTCGCTCTTCAGTGCCAGGGGTGCATGGGGTGGAACGGTGTTGGGCTGGGGGTGGGAAGAGAGGCATGAAAGGCCGAGAACATGGTGGTGGGGAGTGAGGAGAAGGGAGGGATCCATGCCACAATGTTGGTCTTTTCCCAGTCTCTTGGCAGCAGCAATAGCTGACCTGGCAGCCGGAGCGAGAGGCAAAAAGGTGGCCAGGAGCTCTAATTCTAGGGTTCAGGGAGAGAGACTGAACCTCTCAGGAGGTCCCATCTGCTGGATGAAGTAGAAGGGAACCAATCCCAGCCCCCCACCCCCCACCCCATGTCAGGAGCTCTGTGTACATTTGTTTCATTCAGTCCTTAAAACAGCCCTGAAAGAAAGGTGTTCATCGTCCCATTTTCCTGACAGCAGTGAAGTCACCTGCCAAGGCTCAGCAGCCGCTCAGGGCCAGAAGCAGACCTGCCCCCACAGCCCAGCTCTTCCCAGGGCTCCTTCCCCTGCTGGTGACAACCACGCTGCGTGCCCCAGAGCTTTCTGTTAGATACATGCAAGTTCTTACTTTTCCTGACGTCTTGATTCCTTTTGCCAAAGATGCATACACAATTACCCAAGCCAGGAAGAGGCAGAAGGCGAGCGGCCACCTGATCTCCCCAGGATATTCAATCCCTGCAGAGATCTTCAGCACAAAATACCTAGGAAAGAGAGGGGCAGGGGGGACTGTCTGTGGGCTTTCATCGGCCAGCAGAGCCAGCAGCCCCACCACCCTCCCCACAGGGGACCCGACAGGATCAGGCTGTGAGGGATTCGCTGATCTGGGCTCCTGCCCACAACTGTCTGCTGAGAGGTCAACCGGATTACCCTGCTCTTCACTATGGGTGTGGAGGCCACTTAGGCCCCAGGACAGGCTCTGTGCTGGGTGCTGTCAGCTCCACCATCAGCGGCAGTTGTCCCGGGAGCACTGCAACAACACATCCAAGGGCACTGCCGGTCCCAACCCTCTACAGGGTCAAGTATGACTTTTGTGTGTTTTCTGTATTGTTCTATTCTTTTACGAGAATCTCTTCCAAAGTATGTGCATAATTTAAAATTTCTAAAAATCAATACAGGGTCACTATGCTCAATGACTGAAAATGTTGCTCTGCATTTTTGTTCAAGGGGTGCTGGACATGTCCCAAGGCTAAGGAAGGCTGAAATGTGAAAGCAGCCTGGCCAGGCCTTATTCAAGGACCACATTCAAAGCCAGGTACCAGCTGCACAGGGGGCTGCTGGTTATCTGTGCATGCTGCTGACAACCTGTGTACATGCTGCTGACAACCTGTGTACATGCTGAAGAAGTCATGGCCTGCCTGCTGCC
>PVKE010001713.1:0-94439 GCA_004027555.1 Craseonycteris thonglongyai | reverse complement strand
CAAGCTAAGACTGGCCTTCCCTCAAAAGAATGAACTTGCCCCCTTCAATGCTCTTTGGCAGACAGTATATATCCAAGGCCACCTCAATAGTACTATTAATATTGTGAGAAGGCAGCAGTGCTTTTGGAGGGAGCGATTTAGTCTGGCTCAAATCATGATAGGTAACACACGTCCGCTGGTGTCCTGACGCATGACACCTTTTGCACATGCTCGTTGTCCCCATGAGCGCCGTCTCGCTCCATTACTCTGTGACACGACCCAAGGCTGTAAGACAGTGGCAAGGTCAGCAAACGTCATGGTGGTTAACTATTTCATGGATCGGCAGGAAAGTTCTGGCAGACCGCATTTGGTCCACAGACCTGCAATGGAAAACCACCAGTAGAGAGAGGCTCCACTTCAGTGACCTCAGTCACCCCGTGGCACCACGTCACCCACCCTTGTTCACCATGCACAACAGGCCCCTCCTAAGTGCTGTCTTGATTCCAGATCCCCACACTCTCTTCAGCAGAACTTGCCCATCCCATGTCTCAAGCACCCCAGGCCTGTTTTCTGAAGGGTGGTACCCAGTTGTATAAGAGAATCTGGGGTTAAGTATTAATGTATTAACCCACCCACACAACAGAGATGCATTTTAATAAGGAATTTCTGGGCATGTTGCCATAAAATATTTCTAAAATTTTTGGAATTACAGGTAGGGTAGGAAGAGTTTACCTTTGATACCTGTTACTGTGCAATAAATTCCCCCAAACCTAGCAGTTTTAACAACAAACACGTTTTCTCAGGGTCAGGAATTCAGGGGCTGCTTAGCTGAGTAGGTCTGGCTTGTCATCCCCTTGAGGTTGCAGTTAAGATAGTGGCCAGTTCTGTGTCATCTGAAGCCTTGACTGGGGCCAAAAGATCAGCTTCTGAGCTCACGTATATGGCTGTTGGCAGGAGGCCAACATGGCGGCTGGCTTTCCCCGAATGAGCGATGGAAGCCAGAAAGAGCAAAGGGGAACCTCATGACAAAGCATCACTTCTGCTGTATTTTATTGATCACTCAGACCCTCTTTGATACAACATGGAAGAGAATTATACAAGGGGATGGATACCAGAATACCCACTGCGCACCATCTCAAATGCTGGTGTCATTGCATTCATATTTGGGGGAGAGGAGAGCTTTTAAAATATATACCAGAGGTAACATATGACCTGGATAGCTCTTTTTTTTTTTTTTTCTTTAAGACACCTAAAAACTCGGAATTAAATATGAGAAAATATTTTTAGATGTGTCACTATGTTGACTGGAAAGTAAGAGGCAAAATAAACAAACATGTAAGGAAGCATAAACTGAGAGAGAGAACTGTTTAAACTGAAGGCTCCCAGGTGTGGGGTGGGGGTGGGGGGCATCTGTTTACCTCCAGGTGATTCAAAGATTTGGTTTCAGTATCTGCATGACGATCATGAAAAGTCTAGGGGAACATGAGAAGTCAAATTAGAGACCCTCTTATAAATTACCTTAGACCCCAAAGGATGTCTCCTTAGTGACAGTTTAGAGCAGAAATTCTGCAACTCCCTTTCCCCAGTGAAGAGGATAGAAAGGAAACTCGCCTGTCTTCACCCTGGCTCTAAATAGCAAGAGGAAAAGTCTGAGATTTTCTAACCACAGGTTAACCTTTATGGAGGCTTGCAGTCAAACTGACATTCTAGTGTGGTTTGAAAAACTCCAGTTGCTAATTTGTTTTAATGTGGCTCAGCATTGGTAGTAATCTCAGTCCAGAAATAAATCATATCCTTGTTGAAGGAATCACCTTTTTCACGGGCCTCAAAAATTCCCAGATATAAAATTCCATTGAATCAGAGTTCACAATTAAAAAAGAATCATGGTTCACTTGAAGAAACAAGGCATCATGAGAAAGAACTGGCAAAACCCACAAACAACAGATACAGGTTGACAACCACATTCAGATATTCACTTATTGGTGATGGAATAAATTTATGTATATTTAATAGGCTTAAAGAAATGATGGTATCAAGTGGGTGAGAAAGAAATAAGAAACTATCAAACATGACTGAGCTTATTTAACAACCACATAATAGAACCTTCAGGAATGAAAACTGACAAACATAAAAAATTGTTGCATTGTAAAGGGTTACATAAGTACCTACAGGATAGTTTTTATTTTGCCTCTCGGCCCCTAAAGCCTAAAATATTCACTGTCTGGCCTTACATAGAAGAACTTTGCTGACTGTCACTTGGAGGCACTTGCATGGCAGCCCCTTGGTCAGCCTACTGTGCAGATCTGGGGAGGAGCCACACAAGTGGGGCTCACACTGCAGGTGGGAGGCGTGAAGGGGTTGAAGGAGGGAGGTCAGGGAAGACTCAGTTGGATATAGTCTCAGGCCTTGCAGCAGAAGGGAGGCTGGTTTTATGTATCCATCCATAAGACACCCCCGATGACCCCAGAGAAATGTCAGACCCAGAAGACTTGCCTTCTTAATTTTTTTGTATGGGGTGGAGGAAATAAATCTTAGCTGTCCTGCAACTTCAAGTGTTTAATGCACAAGTGTGGGAAAGTTTGGCGCAGAAAGATATTGGCCCATGAATGTAATTGTTAAGCAATTATGGATGGCATTCTGCAAATAGAACAAACTAAAGAGAGGGAGAAAGGGGATGTCTTGGCCTGAATCACACATCTCAGCTGCATATCCTCAGGTGCTCTCTGATTGCCAGATGTGGATCAAGGCCAAGTGCTTTCTTATGGCCATTTGCTAGGCCCAGATGAGTCTCAAACAGTTTCTGAACATCAAGTGCTGGCATGCTTGCCTTGGGAGGACCAAGGGAGGGTAAGGGTGCTGGCAGGAAGCTTTGAGATGACCCCAGGATGGCATGAGCTGCAGGAAACCAGTAGGGGAAGTGATTTGGGGAAAGGAAAGCAAGAGGTTCACCACACCGAGGGTTTTCCTATGAAGACAGATACCACCCCAAGTCTGTCCAGGGTCCCTGAGCATGAGGGCTCATCTTTTCCTTGTTCTCTAGAATGGGTAAGCAAGGCTGGAATCATAGAACGAGGAGCTGGGCTATGAGCAACCATTTTCTGAGCTTCTATTATATGCCAAGTACTTTACCATCAATCTCATAGAGTAGATCTGAGCCTCCCTGTTATGAGGATGAGGAAACCGGGGCCCGGATATGACCATTAAGAACAATGTCCGGGTCCTCAAAGTGAGTTAGCAGTGAATACGGGTCTCACTCCAATAGGTAGGTCTTGCTCCAAAACTCAACTCTTTCTTTCTTACCAACTAGGTGCAGCCAAGAGCCACAAAGAGGGAGTAGCCTCACTCCTCTGGCAAGAATGGGAAGAAAAACAGAAAACTAAGCAGTCCTGTTCTCCTGACTCCCCGGATCCTGTATGCCTTTGTCTGATGTCCAGGGTCACTCTGCTAAACAGAGTAATCGGCCCTCAAATGTCTCTAGTGACAGATATGGCTCTTCCTGCCTGACATATCAACTCTATCCTCAATGTAATATATGGGATGAATACACACACACATGCATGCAAGTTCGGTTTATTCAAAATTGCTATGAAAATAATTACATGTTGGGAGTGGAGGGGTACAAAATGGTCTACTGAAATTTCCTGCAAAGGTAGATGTACTAAGAAATTAAGCACTAGAAAAGCTAATGGAGCCTAACCCTGATGCTGGAGGAGTTGATGGCCAGCACCAATAGGAAGAAGGTTATAGGATGGTATAGAGAGTGGATCAACATGACAAATCATGAGTAAACAGGACAGGCCTAAGGACAATATGTGGAGGCAGACATAATTTTTTTTTAAGATTTATTTCATTGTTTGAGAGAGTGAGAGAGAGAGAGAGAGAGAAAGGAGAGCCCAGACTAGTCTTCATAGTTCTACATCATAGTTTCATTCCACATGGGTGGATGTGTGGGGTGGGAACCAAACGGGGGTCTTCCACATGGGAGACAATAACCTTCACTGCCAAGCCATCCAGTGGCTACCAGTTGCACTTCAGTTCAGCATATGGGTTTGCAAGGGCCAGCTCCAGGGATCAAACCCCAGACCTCATGATTGTGAGGTAATTGCTCAATCACAGACTTTACACACAGGTGTCACAGTTATCTCAAAAGCTGGGCTTCTATCTCACTTTCTGGAAGGAGCAGTAGGGATTCAGAATGAGTCACCCCAAGATGCACCTCTGTGGTATGCAGCTTTTGTTCTAAAAGCAATCAAGACCTTGAAGACTCACAAGAAACTTACCTCTCCCTTACAGAGTTTAAATTAGGGGTTTCACCCATAATAAGAGTTATCACCAGAAATAACTTTTTATCACCTATCTACAGGTCAGGGCAAACTTCTAAATACTAAACATCTGCTCTTTTTATTGTCCTGCCATGACCTTCCCTCCCCTATGGAGCCCCAAGGTGACTTACTCAGAACTAAGTGCCCTTAGCTAAGAATGCCATATATCCCTCATTTTAAATTTCTCTCCTGGAAAACCTCTTGTGCATATGAGGTTTCTGTGTCATGTATATGGGGTTCCCATGCATAGGTATGTAATTAAATTTGGTTATTTTCTTTTGTTAATTTCTCTCATTGATTTAATTATTAATATTAGACCACCCAAAAGAACATTGAAGGATAAAGAAAAGTTTCTTCCTCTCTTACAGACTAAAACTACATGGGAATCCTAGCCAGCGGTGCAGGGAAGGTAGAGGTTAAATGCCCTGAGGGTATCAAATTAGTCCCACAGAGAAAGACAAATACCTTATGATCTCACTTGTATGTGAAATCTAAAAAAAAAATGAACTGATAAATTAGAAGACAGATTGGTGATTACCAGACGAAAGGGGTAAGGGGCAGGGAAAATGGGTGAAGGTTGTCAAAAAGTACTAACACCCAGTTATAAGATAGGTAAGTTCTGAGAATGTAATGTACAGCATTTGAAAGTTTCTGAGTGAGTAGATCTTAAAAGTTTCTATCACAAGAAAAATAGGGATACAGGGATGGCACAATGGGTTGAGCACTCGCCTTGCAGCCCTGGGGTTCGAGAATCAAATCCTGGCCCCGGCCCATGCGGACCCATATGCTGGAGTGAGCTTCCCATGTGAGAGGCCCCTGGCTCGCAGGGCCATGCCTCCCATGCAGGAAGCCCATCAGCCTGGTTCCAGCCCTCAGCAGCCTGGCCCCACCTGTATGGAATGAAATGAGGTAAAAAACTGACAATGTACAACTATGGAGACTGCTCTGGGCCCTCCCACTTCTCTCTGTCTCTTTCTCTGTCAAAAACAATAAAATAAATCTTTAAAAAAATGAAGAAAAAATTATTGTAAATATGTGTGGTGATGGATGTTAACTAAACATATTGTGTTGATCATTTTACAATATATTTCATATAGCAAATCAGTATGTTGTATATATTAAACTAATACAATGTTACACGTCAGTTAAATTTCATTAAACCTGAAAAAAATTAGTGGATATTACATATAATTATATAATTTATTGCATAGATTTTATTATATTAATACATATTATTTATAGATATTGCCGTTTATATATTTATTATATATTATGTAGTCATATGCTACATAATGGCATTTTGGTAAATGACAGACCAGACCACATACACAATGTGGCCTCATAAGGGTATAATGAAGCTGAAACATTCCTATCATCTAGTGACAGCATAGCCATCCTAACATCCTAGCGTAATGTGTTACTCATGTGTTTGTGGTGCTGCTGATGTAAACCTACTGCACTGTCAGTCATAAAAACGGGTAGCACATAGAATTATATACAGTCCATGATACTTGTCAATGATAATAAACAATTATGTTACTGGTAAATACAGATATTTACTATAGTATACTGCTTCTCATTAGTTTACAGTGTTCTTCTATGAATAAAAATTGTTTGCTGTGCCAGCAGCAGCTCCTTACGTCTCTTGCTTACTGCATGTGCTTCTCTTGTGCTTGATTTAATCTTGTGTTTTGCATAGTAACATGCTGTACAGGATGACAGCCTAGGAGCAATAGCCTATACCATATACTTAGGTGTGTAGTAGGCTATACCGTACACTGAGGTGTGTAGTAGGCTATCCATGTAGGTTTGTGTAAGTGCATTTTTAATGTCTGCACAATGACAAAAAAATTGCCTAACAAGGCATTTCTTGGATAGTGAAGAGAGACAGCCCTAGGAAAGACCAGGAAGAAAGAAAGGCCCACTCACAAGTAGTTTAAACACTGGCAACATAATGACTGATGGGCTGAAAGTAATGGACACAGGGCCGGCTTCATGGGCCTGCAACAGGTGCCATAGGGCCCTGAACTCAGGGTGGTCTGCACTTGGTTTAAGGCTCTACGGTTGCAGTCTTAAAATTATTAGTAAGTTTTGAACAAAGAAGCCCATATTTTATGTTGCACTGATCCGCACACATTATAACCCATCCTGAATAAACAGGTATGGTTGCATCCCTTGGAGAAATGGTGGTGACTAGGGTGAGAAGTGATAACAATAATTATTGTGACAAAAATCCAGATAGTGTTCCCCAAACTCCCCTGATCGTCTCCTCCCCATGTGTGACCTTAGGATCCGTGGACTCAGATTTCTGCTCTAAACAGTTACGTAAAGGAAACGCGGAAAGTGCTGATGGCACAGAGCTAAAGGAGCTGGCCAGCGAAAACAGAATCCCCGGCGCGTTCTGCGCCTCAGGCTAAGTTTCATTCCCTCTGTAACATAAATCCTCTCCAGGGCTGACTAAGAAGTTAGGTAATGTGACTTCTGGCAGGGCTTGCCTCCCCACAGAAAGCATAGTCACCAACAGTGGATGGTCTCCACGAGGCGGAAAATGGCGAGTCAAGTGCATTTTGCTGGGAAGGGTCGTCAGAGCTGTGCCGGGGAGTGAGCGCTGCAGCTGCACTTGGCGCGCCAGGGCTGGGCTCGGCCCAGCTGTGTGTGTCAGTACCAGAGCTAGACAAACGTACAACAGCTCAGGGGCTTCCTCGCAGGACAATTTCTAAGCATACTTCAACTTGATGTAACCCTGTGCCCCTTTCTTTCTCCAGGAAGTTCAAACTCTCCAACAGCAAAACTTTCTAATTTGCAGTTCAGTTTTTTACAAGTGGTGAGAACTGGTCAAACCTGGAAAATGATGCCTTTCAGTAGTCTCCTTGTAGCCTTTATTTAGCTGCAGATACTACTTCTATCATTCTTCATGGCCTGCAACATAGATGATTTTAGTCAACAGGTTTTTCTTCTCCTTACTTGCAACACCTACATACATGTGCACTGGCATACTCAGTATTCTTCCCTCTTTCTTTTTTTAAAAAACCCACTTTGGGAAATTTTTTCTTTCCCACTCTATACAGTCTGGTTAGGGTCAACGAAGCCTACGATGCAATGTCATCCCAATGGTAGTGACCCGAATGGCCTGTCCATTAGTCCTGGTTACCCAGATTCTAAGAACCATTTTCCCTTCCACCCTTCTGAGTAGTTAATACTATGATTATGGTTATGATTATTATTTAACCTGTGAATCTAGGACCTAACACTAAATTTTTTTTTTTTTAACTTATATTTTTCAGAGTCAGTTTAGGTGGTTTGTGATCAAAGATTCTTACTGATATGGGAGGGAGTCTCACTTTAGAGACTTCCTGGACCTTCTCCACCCAATTTTCTTAAAAGTGGTAACATCATAATCACTTTCCTCAGCATTCTATGGAAGTTTCCTTATCAGGAAATATATGATGTAGGGTATTAAAAGCTTACTGCAGTAGGTAATCACCTAGTGCTTCTTACTCTAGGAATTCAGGACATATTAGCAGCAGAACTTCTTACCTTGCTATGCAAATTCATAGGTGGTTGGTACAATAAAGCTGACCAGTAAAATAGACAGAACAGTTTGCAGCCTGCACACATTTTGGAGGTTTATAAAGCAAAAAGAGAGCATCCAGGCAATGCTAATCATTGGCAGCTGTGGTGGGGTGGGCGGCAGGAGTCACTATTAGTGTGAGCAGGTGTACAGCCAGCTCAGAGGGAGGATGGCAGGCAACTCAATTAGGAAGGAAGGAAGGAAGGAAGGAAGGAAGGAAGGAAGGAAGGAAGGAAGGAAGGAAGGAAGGAAGGAAGGAAAGAAAGATGGGGAGCATGGAAGTTCATAATTAAATGATATTTCTTTGACAATGACTTGGAGACAATTCTATTCTTTATCATCATTAAAAAATAGGAAAAATGAAAATGATGTTAATTAAATTTGTAAACAGTGCAAAATAAGATAATGTGATTAATAATCAGTAAGACCTGAGTAAAATTAAAAATGATCTGGGTAAATTGAAATGTCTTATTACAACTAGGTGGTATTCCTTTGAAAGAAAGGTTGTTTTTTGTTTCTTTTTTCATTTAAAAACTTAGAAGTATTTGAAGGAAATTGATTATTCAGTATTTGGGAAGAAAGAAGACAGCACATTATAACAGAAAGGGTAGGGACTTTGGAACCAGAAGGACTTGAATTCAAGCCAATTATTACTACTACTACTACTACTACTACTACTACTACTACTACTACTACTACTACTACTATAATCTTGGCCATGGCATTGGTTAAAAATGTTTTGGGTTGCAAATTGTAGAAACCCCAAGTAGTGGTTGTTTTAACCATAAATGAATATCTCCTTACCTCTCCTAATAAGAAGTAGTTCTGGAGGTAGTTCTTTCCAATATATATGCAATACTTCAATAATATCAGAATACTAGCTTGGCATCTTTGTAATTTTCTTCATCTGCTCCTCATAGACTCAGCATGGCTTCAACAGCTCTAGATGTTATTATATCCTCAAGTGACAGCTTCTAAAAGCAGGAAACATGAAGGGAAAGGGAGGGTGGCCATGACAAAGAGGGTTTTCTCCACACATGTGTTGTCAGGGAGGTAAAACATTTTCAGAATCCCCCAGCAGACGTCTCTTTACTTCTCCGTGGTTTGATCGCAGAAGAATACTGGCTGAAGAATATGGATTGCTATAACTACCCTGGATTACTCATCCAGTGATTCATTCAGTGGGGCTGGGCACATTGTTGCTTAAACAAAATCAGGTTTCTTTTCTGTCAGCAAAGAAAAAAAAAAAAAGCTGTCAGGTATAGAACCACCTGTGACTTACATTATAAGTCACTCCATTTCTTAATGCCTTGATGTGTTTATCTGAAATTATATACTAAGTAGGATAATTAAATATCAGATTACTATTTCATTGTACATATATACCATATTTTGCTTATCCATTCATTCACTGATGAACACCTGGGTTGTTCTATGTTTTAACTATTGTGAATAATGCTGCTATGAACATAGGTATACAAATATCTCTCTTTGAGCTTCTGCTTTCAAATTTTTGGAGTACATACCTAGAAGAGGAATTGCTCAATCATTGGTCATTCTACTTTTAATTTTAATGCTTTGGGAAACTGCCATTCAGTGGCTGTGGAAAATACTGCACAGAGGTTCTAATTTCTTCACATCCTCCTCCAAATTTGTTATTTTCTGATTTTTTGATAGTAGTCATCCTAATGGGTGTTAGGTGGTATCTCATTGTGGTTTTAATTTGCATTTCCCTAATGATTAGGGATGCTGAACATCTTTTCATGTTCTTATTGATTATTTCTATATCTTCTTTGAAGAAATATCTATTGAAGTCATTTGTCTATGTTATTTTTTGTTGTTGTTGAGTTTTAAGAGTTCTCTATTCTGGATATTATTCTTTATCAGATACAAAATTTGTAAGCATTTTTTTTTCCATTCTACAGGTTGCCATTTTAACTCTATTGGTATTGTCTTTTACTGAACAGAATTGTAATAAAATTTAATTTTTTCTTTTTTCTTTTGTTGCTTGTGTTTTTAGTGTCATATCCAAGAAGTCACTGCCCAAAGCGATGTTAGAAGGGCTTTTGCCCTTCTAAGAGTTTTATGGTTTCAGGTCTTATACTTAGCTATTTGATTCATTTTGAGTTAATTTTTGTATATGGTGCTAGTTAAGGGTGTAACTTAATTCTTTCGCACGTGGATATTCCATTTTCCCAGCACTGTTTGTTGAAAAGACTGTCCTTTCTCCCATGCAATGATATTGGCACTCTCGTCAAAAACCACTTGACCATATATATAAGGGTTAATTTCTATTCCATTGGTCTACATGTCTGTCTTTATGTCAGTAGCATACTATTTTGTTTACTGTAGTTTTGTAGTAAGTTTTGAAATCAGGACGTGTGAGTCCCTCAGCTTTGTTTTTTTCGCAGATTGCTTTAGCTATTCGGGGTTCTTTGAGATTCTAACTAAATTTTAGAATAGGTTTTTATATTTCTGCAAAAAATCTTTATGAGTTTGATAAATATGGCATTGAAACTGCAGATCATTTTAAGAAGTACTGATATCTTAACAATATTAAGTCTTCAGATTCATGAATTGAGGATATGTTATTAGGTGTGTAGATGCTTATATCATTATATCTTCTTGCTAGATTAAAGCTTTTATTAATCTACAATGTCCTTTTTTGTATCTTGTAAACTTTTGTATTTAAAGTCTATTTTTTTAAAGATTTATTTTTATTGTTTTTGACAGAGAGCGACAGAGACAAAGAGAGACAGGGAGAAGGGGGAGGGCCCAGAGCAGTCTCTATAGATGTACATCATCAGTTTTCAGCATAGTTTCTTTCCACACATGTGGGTGGAGGGCCATGAAGGGCAGGAACCAGGCTGGGAGCCTCCCACGTAGGAAGCATGCCCCAGTTCAGCATATGGGTCTGCATGGGTCGGGGCCGGGATTCAAATCTCAAACTCAAGGCTTCAAGCTGAGTGCTTAACCCGTTGGCCATCCCGGCATCCTCTGAAGTCTATTTTGTCTGATATTAGTATAGCCACTTCTATTCTCTATTGGTTACTATTTTCATGGAACATATTTTCTATCCTTTAACTTTCAATGTATTATTATTTGGGTGTTTTAGATCTAAAGTGAGTCTCTCTCTTTTTTTCTTTTTAATTATTGTTAAATTTATTAGGGTTACATTGATCAGTAAAAATTATATAGGTTAAAGGTATACAACTCTTTTTATCACCATATATTTAGCTCCCCCTCCCTCCTCTCTCACCCCTCCCCCCCTTATTCTTAGGTAACCACTGAACTATTGACTGTGTCCATGAGAATTTTTTTCCTTTGTTGCTTTCAGTTTTATAATTCACCTATAAGTGAAGTCATGTGGTTCTTAGCTTTTTCTGTCTGGCTTATTTCACTTAATAAGATGATTTCAAGGTCCATCCATGTTGTCACAAATGTCTGTATTTCATCTTTTCCTATCACTGAGTAGTATTCTATTGTGTAACTGTACCACAGCTTCTTTATCCAGTCATCTATCAAAGAACACTTTGGCTGTTTCCATGACTTGGCCACCGTGAGCAGTGCATGATGAACATTTGGGTACAGATATTGTAAAATAAAACCAAAGGAGTCATGCAGAGTTTAGTCTGAGATTGGAGAGATTGGATAGGAAAAAGGAAAAGCCCTATTATTATTTGTTTATAATCAAGACCATCTCTTTTCCCACTCATCTCCCCACAAGGTGCCCACCTACTGGGGGCCGGTGGTACTCCAGGAAAATAATCATCCATTGATGTTGATGGAAAAGACTTTGAAAAAGTATTTAGAGGTGTCTCTGAAAAGGTCTTCACAAAAGTTTGGGGAGTGATTCTTCCGGCTGTCATACTCATAATCATTCCTCCTTACCATTCTACATGTTACTTAACCTAAGATGCAACAAGAAAATGCCCTTATATCTCTTCAAAACAGACTTGTCAGCTTGTGAAGAAAGAAGCAAAATGTCTACCTTTCCCAATGCAAAAAGGCTCCTATCTCAGGGACAAGAGCCTGATATCGCTGTTTTGTACAACTCACCCACTCTGACCTAATTTTCAAACCCCTGGAGTTCTTGTCTGCAACTTTCCCATGTGAAGTTATTTATGTTCCTTAACAGTCAAGTCAATTTATTCTGGAGAATGCTCCCCCAAGCTCTGTTGATAATCTATTCCAGTGCTGAATATTATTGTAATTGCAAAGTTCTTAAAATAGTTTAGATTTCTTGTGCAGCTGCAATCACCTCTCACTCTGTTTAAAACCCTTCCTGGTCTCCCTATTACTGTTGGGCTAAAGTTGAAAGTCCTCTATATGGATTTGGAGACCCTGTGGATTACACTTCTCTGCCTCTGTCACCTCATGCAAGGTCTTTGCACTACCCCTACTCTGCCCCTTCACTTTCCAGGGTCCAGTATACATGCTCCTCCTGGAACTACTTCTTCCTTTACTCCTTAGTAATTCCTGCTCTTATTTGGTTTCATATTGGTAAATTACCAAAGACATGATTGCCAGATTGTATGAGTACGTTTAGTTTCGTAAGAAACTGGCAAAATGTCTTCTGAAGTGGCTGTGCCATTTTTACATTGTCACCAACAACAAGTGAGAGTTCCTGTTGCTCCACATCCTCCAAACCAGTATTTGTTTTTGTCAATACTCCAAATTTATACCATTCTAATAGGTGTGCAGTGTTACCTCGTTGTTTTAATTTGCATTTTTTCCTGATGACCTATGAAGGGGGAGAATCTTTTCATGTGCTCATTTGCCATCTATGTATCTTCTTCAGTGAGGTGTCTATGAAGAGCTTTGGCTTATTTTTAAATCAGGTTGTTTTCTTACAAAGTTTTAAGTTTGTTTGTTTGTTTTTGTATATTTTGGGTAATAGTCCTTTATCAGATGTGTCTTCTACAAACATTTTCTCCCAATCTGTGATTTCTCTTCTCAGTCTCTTGACATTGTTTTCACAGAGCAGAAGTTTTGAATTTTAATGAAGTCCAGTTTATCACTGATTTCTTTCATCGTTTTGTGTTATATCTAAGAAGTCATCACCACACCCAAGGTCATCTAAATTTTCTCCTGTGTTATCTTCTAGGCACCTCATTCATTTTCAGCTGAGAAAACTGAAGGATAGACAGTGACTTTCTCAGTTACTTAGTAGCTGAGGAAGGAAAGGTCAAAATCTTTGTGTCCTGAATCACCGTGTTGTGCTTTTCACACAGCTCACCTCAAAGTCTCCCTGACTCAGCAACCTAACCTTGACTTAGTCCACACAATTTTTCTGAACCAAACAGTTTTATTTTTTTTCTAGGAACACAGCCTTCCTTCAGTGGCAAGGAGGATTGTCAACAGAGCCTTCAGCTATCAATTCTCTTCAAAATTATTTAATAAAGGTTACCTTACTCAAATTGAAGTTCCCCTTTCTGAGTTAGCCTGTATTCAATGACTATCTAATGTGGACATACAAATGTCTGGCCCTCCCCCCAACTCTGCACAACTCTATAGGTTATCCCAGATTCAGAACTGCCCAAGAAGTCAACTGAAACTTTGTTAAGATTTCATTATAACCCCAGCATCTCCTTCTGCACAATCCTGCTTTCTTCCATTTTCTTCCTTAAGTATTAATCTCAAGATCAACCTGTAATACATTTCCTGCCTGCTATTCTCTGTCTCAGAGTCTGCTTCCTGGGACCCCAGCCCACGACAGCTGGTGCCAGGAGTGGTTTGATAAACCAGATTTGCCAAGATGAGATTTTGTAGCTGGATCACTTGCTCTTTAGCTGGTAATGAAGACTTCTACCAACGTTAAGCACTGAAAAAGAGTCACAACACAGATCCTACGATTCCAGAGCAAAGACCATGCAAACCCTAACAAATAATAATATACCTCTTCAAAAAACAGCTTCAGGCATGCTACTAAGTTATTGTAGAGATGGAATGACTGATTATGAACAGAGTTCTGTCAGACCCACCAAGTCATAAGGTTGGACAATCCTAGTAACCCTTCATTGCAAGATGGAAGCAACACATGAGGAGCTAAGCATAAGCGACTAGAGGACACAACAAGTAGCCTAGAACCTCATGCCCTTCATTTCTGTTACAACAGAACCTCTCTCTCAGCCCATGCTTATGACTATATGGGTCTCTCATAACTAGGTGATGGATGAGGCAAAAACCAGAGCTTGATTCAAGGATAATGTGGCTATATATGTGCTCTCAAGTCACAATCCTAATAGCGGTAATTAATACTGATTATCAGGATACACTATGGCTTCTGTTACACAATGGAGGCAGAAAGAAGAGTTTGTGACCCACGTAATTCACTTAAGTGCCTTTTGCTTCTCCCTTGTCCAAGAATATAAGGGTGTAGCAGCCACAGTTTGATAATGCAGGATGCCTAGGGCTGAAATTCCTCAGGGATAAAGATATAGGTAATGGCCCTTGAGTAAGCCATGAAGACCCCAGAAGTGCTAGCCAGTAGGTAGGGGAATCTACAGTAGTTGACAAAGAAAAGAATACAGTAGACTATCAGTTAATTGGCACAATGGAGATTGGTAGAAGGTGGACAAATGTAAGTAGGCTCTCCATTAACAGGACTCAGGCAACTGGTTGGCTTGGGAGTGCCGGTTACTTGAGATTTTGTTGGCTGCTTGAGAGTGCTGGTTGCTTGAGTTCCATTTAATGGAGAGTCTATTGTAATTAGTATCAGAAGTGACCCTGAAACCAGCTTTAGTGCCCAGAGATAACCTTTCTCTTCTAAGTTTTCCTTAGAAGAATCTCCCTATTCCTCACAACTCACCTTGAAATCATAGAGGAAGTGCTTCCAGCACAACAAGTAGTGGATCCAAGCAGTGTGAACAAAATACTAGTATATGCTGTGATGTACTGCCCAGATCCCTCTTCAAAACTGAAGGGCTTATCTGTCTACCTTCTGGGAATGCTGTGTGCAGATGCCCTCAGCTGTCACCCCTTTGCAATATTTACCTTGGCCAAAAAGAGTTGCATTGCCCAAGGTCATATGCCTCCTTTCTGCAGCAGCCCACATCCAAAGACTGAGGGAAAGTGTCTTTGAAGAATACTGGTTTCTTAGTGATTGCTGTGTCCTCAAAACACAGGAAGTATTTTACATGTGGCAGTTTATTAATACATTTCTGTTTATTTGAACTGGAAGCTAGTAAGGTATGAATGTCTGAAGTGTTTATGGTTAATACCAAAGCAAGGCACCATCTGGCCGGGCAGGAATGCCTCTGGGCTTGGAGATGGACTTAGGAAAGGAATAGGTTGAGGCTAAGAAATTGAATGAGCCCAATTCTGCCTACAGAGTGAGAGCCTTCAAATAAACCAATCTCCTTCCCCTTTGAAATTTTACAGCATTTGCAGTATATGCCATAAAGTATAATAATTTAGTATGTTTTTCAAAGATTTATTGTTTTCACAGAGGGAAAGAGAGAGAGAAAGAGAGAGACAAAAGGTGCAGGGCCCAGAGCAGTCTCCACAGTTGTACATCATCAGTTTTCAACACAATTTCATTCCACACAGGTGGGTGGGGAGCCATGCAGGGTGGGAACCAGGATAGGGGCCTTTCACATGGGAAGCACACCCATGGGTCAGCATATGGGTCTGCACGGGCCAGGGCCAGGACTCAATCCTTGGACCCTGGAGCTGCAAGGCAAGCACTCAATTTGCTGAACCATCCTAGCATACCCATAATTTAATATTTTAATTTGGGCTAATCTTTTTCTATAAAAGTATATAAGCTTTGGTTTCCAGTCAAGATGACAGAATAGGTAAATGTTGTGCTTGCCTCTTCTCACAACCACATCAAAAATGACAAATGAACTACAGAAAAACCATCATTGAGAACCTCCTTAAGTCTAGCTGAACCAAAGCCCTATAACTAAGGATATACAGAAGAAGCCACCTTGAGACTGGTAGGAAGGGTAGAAATGCTGAGTGGGCTGGTCCCACACCCATGTGCGACCATTAAAAATTATGATAAATATCTTGGTTATTAAGGTCCCTCCTGAAGGAGCAGAGTCCCAGTTTCACAGCAGGCCCCCTAGCCAGGGTTCCAACTTCTACTTGTGGAAAACAGTGGCAATAATGGTTGCATGAGATGAGGGCAGCTGCAGTTCCAGACATTCCTTTCAAAGGGCTTGTGCATGGACTCACTTACTAATGGACTCACTTGCTCTGAGTTCCAGTGCTGGGGCAGCAACTTGAAAGGTGTCAGGGACACACAGAGAGGAATTGAGTTGTCTGCTTCAGGGCAAAGGTTGGAAGGACAGCCTTCTTGCATATGAAAGAGCTGGTAGAAACAACTGTTTCTTTATTGAGCCTTTCCCCCTCCCAACATGCAGATGCAGGTTGACACCATATCTGAGTCTCCATCAAACTGGCTAATACCTTTCCTTTGTGCTGCCCAGAGTGATTCCAGAGACCCTGCCTCACCCAACTTTCTGGCATACCAAAGTTGCTTCCAGTTTTGACTCATGCTACAGACTTCTCTGAAATCTCTCAAAGGTTCACAAAACCTCAAACAAGCATGCTCTGTACCTTTGGCTGAGCAGCCCTAAGCCCAGCACTCGCCACAGCTGGTCTTGGTTCATGGCTGAATCCCTTGAGGCACCTCCAAGCTCAGCACGAGTGGCAGCCATCTGTGGATTGCTTTGTGGCTCATGCCAGGTATCCCTGGGTAGTGCACAGGCCGTGGCTGAATTTGGCATGTGGTGACACTCCTCCCAGGAGAACCTGGCAACTGGCATGAGTGAAGGCCAGCTTTGGACTGAGCCAGAGCATCACCTGGCCATATTCAAGGATGACACACCCAAAGGCAGATTAGGCAGGAACCAGAGCCCTGATAAACTATATCCTGATCTGTACAGTCAGCCCCTGCAAAACAGCTGTTCCTCTGTAGTCAATGCCAGTACTCACAACCAATCAACCTGAGGATCAATTCCTCTCTTTGTGTGAAAACAGCAACCAAGGATCAACTATAATAGGAGGTCACATACAACCCACACAGGGAAGATACCTGAGCACTCGGCTCTGGTGACCAGGGTGGCTGGGCCACTGGGCCCCACAAGACACCTACTATATAAGGCCAACCTACTAAGACCAAAAGATGCAGGAGCCCTACCTAATAATACATAGAAACAAACACAGGAAGGTAGCCAAAACTGGAGAGACAAAGAGTTATGTCCCAAATAAAATAGAACAAAGCTCCAGAGAAAGAACTAAACAAAAGGGAGACAAGCAATCTACCAGATGCAGAATTCAAAACACTGGTTCTTAGAATGCTCAATGATCTCAGTGAGAACTTCACAAAGAGATAAGAAACATAAAAATGGAGATAGAAAACATGAAAATAAACAGTTAGAAATAAAGAATAAATAATTGAAATGAAGAATATATTAGAGGGAATCAACAATAGATTAGATGGAAGCAGAGGTTAAATCAGTGATTTATAAGATAAGGTAGCAGAAAACACCCAATCAGAACAGCAAAAAATTAATGAATTAATTAAAAAACAAACAAACATGAGGACAGTTTAAGGGGCCTCTGGGACAACATCAAGCATACTAACATTTGCATCATAGGGGTACGAGAAGGAGAAGAGGGAGAGTAAGAGATTGAGAAACTTTCTGAAGAAATAATGATGGAAAAATTTCCTAACCTGGTGAAATAGACATACAAGCCTAGGACATACAGTGTCACAAATAAGACAAACCCAAATAGGCCCACATCAGGACACTATAATTAAAATGGCAAATGTTAAAGACAGAGAATCCTAAAAGCAGCAAGAGAAAGACAACTAGTAACTTATAAGGGAGCTCTCATAAGACTGTCAGCTGATTTCTCAGTGAAAACTTTGCAGGCCAGAAGAGATTAGCACAAAATATTCAAAATGATAAAAATCAAGGATCTATAACCAAGACCACTCTACCTAGTAAAGCTATCATTTAGAACTGAAGGAGAGATAAAGAGCTTCCCAGACAAGAAAAAGATAAAGGAGTTCATCATCACCAAATCGGTATGAGGAATGTTAGAGGCATTTCTTTAAGACAAATAAGTAAGTCAGTAAGTAAATATCAAAAACATGAAAAATCAAAAAACAATAACTACATGTCTATAAACTATTACTTTCAATGTAAATGGATGAAATGCTCCAATCAAAAGACATAGGATGGTTGAATAGATAAGAAAATAAAACTCTTATATATGCTGCCCACAAGAGACTCACTTTAGATTGAAAGATGCATACAAACTGAAAGAAAAGGAATGGAGAAAGATACTACACAAAAATGAAAATAGAAAAACAGAAAAACCCTAAGGTGTCAATACTTATACTAGACAAAATAGACTTTGAAACAAAGGTTATAACAAGAGACAAAGAAGAATCCAGTACAGTAATCCCACTTCTGAATATTTATCTAAAGAAACCCAAAACACTACTTCGAAGGTGTGTGTGTATCTGTATGTTCATTGCAGCTTTGTTCACAGTGGCCAAGATGTAGAAGCAGCCTGGGTTTCTATCAATGAATGAATAAATAAAGAGGAGGTGGTACATATGTGCAATGGAATAGTGCTCGGCCATGAAAGAGAATGTATTCTTGCCATCTGTGGCAGCCTGGATGGACCTAGAGGGTATTGTGTTGAGTGGAGTATGTCAGACAGAGAAAGACAGATGCAATGTGATTTCACTTATATATATAATCTAAAAAATAAAATGAACAAAACAGAAACAAACTCATAAATACAGAGAATTTTTTTTTAAAAGATTTATCTTATAGTTTTTGACAGAAACAGAGAGAAGGGGGAGGGCCCAGAGCAGTCTCCATAGTTGTATGTCATCAGTTTTTGACATGGTTTCATTCCACACAGGTGGGCAGGAGCCACAGAGGGCAGGAACTGGGCTGGGGGCCTCCCTCATGGGAAGCACACTCCAGTTCAGCATGTGGGTCTGCACAGGCCAGGGCCAGGATTTGATCTTCAGTCCCCAGGGCTGCAAAGTGAGTGCTTAACTCACTGAGCCATCCTGGCTTCCCTACAGAGAATATTTTGATTTCTGCCAGATGATAGGGTTTGGGGTGAGGATGAAAAACAGGAAGGGATTAAGAAGTACCATTGGCTGACGTAGGGTATAGCATAAGGAGTACAGTCAATAATATTGTAATAACTGGGTACTATATTTATTAGGGTGTTAGATGAGAGGGAAGTTGGAGGGCAGGGTGAAAAAGGTAAAGGGATTAAGAAGTACAAATTGGTAGTTACAAAATAGTCATGGAGATATAAAGTAAAGCATAGGGAACATAGTTAATAACATGGCAGTCACGATGTACAGTGTCTGGTGGGTACTAGACTTGTCAGTAGGATCATTTCTTAAATTATGTAAATGTTTAACCAGTACGCTGTACAGCTAAAATTACTATAAAATAATATTGAATATGAAAAAAAGACTTCCTACCCCATGAATTATTTATATATTAATATATGCCAAAATATTTTGGGGGAAAGGTATATAAGCTTTTCCAACATAAGGACTAGCTTTTAAACATCTCTATTTTCTATAGAACCTGGCATGGTACCAAGGACTTAGAAGATGCCAATTAGCTGACCTCTGACCTAGCTAGTGGGAACTGTTTATATCCCCAAGTTTCCAGGTGTGGCACCAAAGTAGGTTTTATGTTAATTTATTGAGTGTTTGTCATATGGAAAGACACTGGGAGAGAAAGGTGCCACAGGTGAAAGTGGGGAAAAAGACTATGATTCCAAGGTGGCACATTCCCCTCTTAGCCTCTCTCAACCTCCTTGTCTGAATTTCATCATGAAGAATAAAAGATTTCTTTGTTCCCTTCCTAGATCAGGAATAAGTCAGCATTTAAGGTTTTTGTTGTTTTTTTGTTTGTTTGTTTGTTTAACGGAACCATCTTTCATATTCCTAGAACCATGAGATCTTGGCAGAACATACTCAACCTAAAAAAATAAAAGTATAAAAAAAGAGGAAGGCTTCCTCTTCTATTTTCTTCCCAGACTTTTGAAATTGATTCAGTGCATGATATTTAGTGGTAGTGGTTGTTTAAAAAAACAAAACAAAAAAAACGCTGCTTTTTTGTAAGTAAGGGTAACATTCAGGGAATTTTTGGGGCAGAACTCTGGAATTCCCTGTGTTTTCTAGCTGCAGGCTCTTCATTAATTGCCTCAAAAACAATAGCCTGACAGTGTAAGAATTATGCTTGCTTCATTTTGCTGCACATTTAAAGTTCATCCTTGGCTGATTGTTATTTTCCTGTTACATTTTGCTAGTGGTGTCATTATAGGATATATTAAGATGAATGAGGTGCAGCTATGCCTGAATCTCTAGGCTCGTCAGCTAAGGAAATAAATATTATACGTGATTAAATAGAGTAAACCAGTGTAAGGAGAAAGCACCCAGGATTGCATTTTTCTAAATACCAAAGCAAACACCCTGGACTTTAAAAGATAAAAATCCTGGTTCATCTGCATTTCGCTATCCTGCTCATGCTCTGATAGGGCAGGCTTTGCTCATAAAGTTCCTTTTACTGTGGTAGGGAATTTGGAATCAAAAGTTCTGGGTTCCGGGAAGCTGGGATGGCTCAGGGGGTTAAGTGCTCGCTTTGCAGCCCTGGAGATGGAGGATTGAATTCTGGCTCTGGCCCATGTCAGTATGTGGACCCACATGCTGAACTGGGGTGTGCCCCCAGTTCAGTTCTTGCTGGGGCCTATGCAGGAGGCTCCCGGCCCAGTTCCTGCCCTGTGCAGCCCTGCACCCACCTGTGTAGTGAAACTATATGGAAAACTAATGTCAACTATGCAGACTGCTCTGGGCCCTCCCCCTTCTCTCTGTCTCTCTCTGTCTGTCTGTCTCTGTCAAAAAACAATAAAAATAAATCTTAGAAAAAAAAAAGTTCTGCGTTCCAACATCCATTAATGATCAAAACACTTAATACAATGGGCATAGAAGGAAAGTACCTGAACATAATAAAGGCCATATATGGCAAACGCTCAGTGAATGTCATACTGAATGGGGAAAAATAGAAACCCTTTCTTCTAAAATCAGGAACGAGACAGGGATGTGCCCTGTCACCACTGCTATTCAACATAGTGCTGGAAGTTCTAGCCAGAGCCATCAGGCAGGAGAAAGAAATAAAAGGCATCCAAATTGGAGGTGAAGGAGTTAAGCTATCACTTTTTGCAGACGACATGATCCTTTGTATAGAAAACCCTAAAGACTCCATCAGAAAACTATTACAAACAATAAATGAATATAGTAAAGTTGCAGGATACAAAGTCAATGTACAAAAATTCACAGCATTTTTATATACAAACAACAAAACTTCAGAAAAAGAAAGGAGAAAAACAGTACCGTTTGTGATCAAAACAAAAAGAATAAAATACTTAGAAATAAACTTAACAAAGAACATGAAGGACTTATACAGGGAAAACTATAAGGCACTATTAAAATAAATTGAAGATACAAAGAAATGGAAAGATATTTTGTGTTCATGGATTGGAAGAATCAACATAGTTAAAATGGTCTTATTACCTAAAGCAATATACAGATTTAATGCAATTCCAATCAAAATTCCACAGACATTCTTTCAAGAAATAGATTTTTTAAATTATCAGATTTATATGAAACCACAAAAGACCCCGAATTGCCAAAGTAATCCTCCAAAAAAAGAAGAAGCCTGGAGGCATCACACTCCCCGACTTCAGTCTATACTACAAAGCATCAATAATCAAAACAGCTTGGTATTGACCAGAAAATAAATATACAAACCAATGGAACAGAATAAAAAAACCCAGAAATAAATCCACAAATATATGGACAGATAATTTGACAAAGGATCAAAAAATATACAATGGAGACAAGAAAGCCTTTCTGTAAATGGTGCTGGGAAAATTGGAAAACCACATGCAAAAGAATGAATCTGGAATGTGAACTGTCACCATATACCAAAATTAACTCAAAGTGGATTAAAGACCTCCATATAAGACCCGAAACAATAAAGTGCATGGAAGGAAGCATCAGAACTAAACTTATCGACCTTGGGCTCAGAGAGCACTTTATGAACTTGACCCCAAAGGCAAGGGAAGTAAAAGCAAAAATAAATGAATGGGACTATATCAAACTAAAAAGCTTCTGCACAGCAAAGGAAACCATCAACAAAGTAAAAAGGAAACCCACCAAATGGGAGAAAATATTTGCAAACAATGTCTCTGATAAGGGGCTAATATCTAGAATATATAAAGACCTCATACAACTCAACAACAATAACAACAAAACCCAAAAACCAAAAGATCCAATTAAAAAATGGGCAGAATTCCTAAACAGACACTTCTCTCATGAAGACATACAAACAGCCAACAGATATATGAAAAAATGCTCAGCATCACTAGCAATTAGGGAGACGCAAATTTAAACCATAATGAGATACCACCTCACACCTGTTAGAATAACTATAATCAACAAGACAAGGGATAACAAGTGCTGGAGAGGCTGTGGACAAAAAGGAACCCTCATACACTGCTGGTGGGAATGTAAACTGGTACAACCACTATGCAAGGCAGTGTGGAGATTCCTCAAAAAATTAGGAATGGAATTGCCATATGACTCAGGTGAGATACCCTCTCCTGGGTATCTACCCCAAAACTTGAAAACCTGAATCTGCAAAGATACATGTACCCCAATGTTCATCTCAGCACTGTTCACGGTGGCCAGGACATGGAAACAACCAAAATGCCTTTCGATAGATGACTGGATACAGAAGATGTGGTACATTTACACAATGGAAGATAACTCAGCAATAAGAAAAAGTGAAATATAGCAATTTGTGATAATATCTTATTAAGCGAAATAAGTCAGACTGAAAGAATCAAGAAACATATGAATGACCTCACTCATATGTGGAATATAAAACTGAAAGTAGCAAAGAAACAAAAACTCATGGACACAGTCAATAGTTTAGTGGTTACCTGAGGGTAAAGGGAAAGGTGGGTGGGAGAGTAGGGGTGGGGAGTAGGGAGGTGACATCAAATATATGGTGATGGAAAGAGAGCTGACTCTGGGTGGTGAGCACATAATGCAATGTACAGACAATGTAATGTAGAATTGTACACCTGGAAACAACGTAATTGTTACCAACCAATGTCACCCCAATCAATTTAACCAGAAAAAAAAAAATGTTCTGGGTTCAAATTAGAGTTTAGGAAGATGCCACCTGTATAACTTTGATTACATGTTCTCTTACCTGCTCAATGTTCTCATTTAGAAAATTGAAACGAAAGAGGTGATATTGTGATGTTATGAGAATTAAGGGAAAAACGGAGTTGTCTGGTACGGAGCATAGCACAGAGCAGAAACATGGTTCAGGGCACGGTCTCCATTTTGGCAGTGAGGGCCGATGGCGCTGGAGGAGGCTGAAGGGGTCCCAGTCATAGCTGTGGGCTGGGGAAACCGCTGAACATGGAGCAATGCCTCTTGACCCCCGTGACCGAGGAATGTTGAGCTTGATTCATGTGGATGGGATTCTTTAACCTCAATGCTAATTTTCTTCTCCTGTGAGAGGCCAGTGAACTTGCTTCTGAGGGTAGGCGGAGGCACCATGTGATGAAGTCCACTAAAGAACTCAGCTTGGTTTTCTAGCATTAAAGTAGTCTCCACTTCCGTTCTTTACGTGAACACTGCAGTATAATCCTGAAGTGGTGCCTTGGTATACAAGCCTGGCTACAAAGAAATACTCATGTCGAATTCAGAATTCAGAATTCAGGCCCTTCCTCTCTAGCCAGCACCTGGTGAAAAAAAAAACTGTATTCCAGGAAAAGAAAGAAAAACACCCGACACTCACCTGTGGTACCTGCTTTGGGAAAAGCAAGTATATTTTCCTTCTCACTGTTTCTTTTGTTACCCTATAAAAAAATAGGCTACTGGGATTTCACAAGCTGGCCCGGCTCTGCAGTGAGCAGAGAAACAAGCACAATTCCCCTGGGCATAACTGAATGTGTTTTCCTTTTTTCCCCATCATTGTTGACTAAAGCAATTGATGGCTTTTGGTTTTGACTTAACCTCATTTTTACCCCTCTATCAACCCACTGAACTTCCCAGTGCCCTCTTCGAAAATTCATGGGTCAGCATAACTGCTTTAGGATCTGGAGCCAAAGTAAAGTTTGTGTGGTTGGTGTTGCCATCTTCCCCTCAGATCTGGGCTCTGTCTTGGCATCAAGCTGACATTTAACACGTGTCTAGAGCAAATGACAAAGAGCCAGTGTGACCTAACACTGCAGTGCCCAAATGCCAGGCTCTCTCAGGGCACCGTAAACTGGGTCACTCTTCCTGAGTTGGACGCTTTGGGGCCTTGACTGAAGAGAGCAATGGCTCAAGTTGGAAAGGGCGAGAGAGGAGAGGAAGCTATACTAGCCAACGTGAAAAAGGCGGCATCTCATAAGTATACAACCAACTCCCACGTCACTTAGCCAAGATGGTCTGAGTGACACCACCTTCTCTTCAGGCACCCCACAAACTGCATCTTAATTCCTTGATGTTCCTACCCATCACATTGCCCCTGTGCTCTTTCAAAGATCTCTGCTGCTAATATGGTTTAAAAATGCACAAGAAAGTAATTAATCCATGCTTCCCGGAGGTAACGCTGCCCTGTTGGGGCCCCTCTTGCTGGATTTTCTTTAGTACGGATGGTGAGAATCCTGTCTTGAACTCTAAAGCCACTCTGGTTCTTCTACATTCTTCTAAGTATTAATACTAATACAAAGGGACAGGAAGCCTCTCCTGAGAGTCTCCCTGTGCTCTATTTTCCAGGGGAGCTGAGAATGCACGTGCTCTTACTCACGGGCCTTCGGGGCAGGGTTCTGTTGGACTATTTTTAAATCAGAGCAATAACATCTGTGGACACACCAGTAGTAGCTGCAGGGCTGCCGCTGACAGTGGATTCCTGGTAACAACATGAGGTCCTTCCTAGGGAGCACTTCTAAGACTGCTTTTCACGTTTGAAGAAGAGAGGCTAGGAAATTAGTAAATGTAGGGTTAGAGGTTCTTCATCAACTCCCATTCAGAACAATTAGCCTCCTGCACTGGTTCTCAAATTTTGGTGGGCATCAGACACATGAGGCTGGCTTCCTAAGACATCGATCACTCGCTGGGCCTCACCCCCAAAGTTTCTGATTCAGTGGGTCTGGATGGGGTCTGAGAATCTGTCTTTTTAACAGATTCCTGTTAAACACGTTGATGCTGCTGCTTTGAGGAGTACTCTTGGAGAATCGCTGGCTGGCTGCATTGTGCCACAACTTACTATTGGTCCCAGTACAGTGGAAAGACCAGGCTGTGGGGTTTGGAACCAGAGAAGCACAAGTTCAAAGCTTGTTCCCATTCCTTCTTACCTGTGTGACCGTGTATAAGTTACTTAACCTTGCTGAGAATTAGTGCTCTCATTTGTGTTAATATATCAACCTAGGAGGCCATTTATATAAAGCCCCTATGCACAAGTGCTTGGCAAATGTTAGGTGTTTGAAAAACATCGACCTCTCTCATCAGTCACTCCTTTTCTTTCACTGCCTTACTAACACCGGTTGAAAAGTCACTTGAAGGGGGATTGCTAGGCTAGCCTAAGGGTTCCAAATCCTAACAACGCACTAGAGCTCCTGGGTGAAGTTTAAAACTCTCCACATTCCTGCCTACTTTTCACTAACTGAATCACAGCTTAGTGGGGATGGGCCCAAGAACCCACAGATTCTCAGACCCTGCGTCTTAGAGGTACAGCCTTGCTAGCTTCCAATTTGTCTTATTGCAGGATTTCTATCCACCTGCCTGCCTCAGTGACTTCTTTTTTAGCCTTTCAAGGGGTTCCTAGCTCCTTGCTGACAGGAGCCTTTGCACAAAACATTCCCTCTGCCTCTCAGGCTCTTTCCTTACCTTTTGTCTAACAAATCCCTCTCTTACTCTCTTCAGATTTCAACTCAATTACCACTTTCTCAGGTAAGCTTTGGCTACTTTACAAGGCCTGTATGTTATATGCTATCATAAAACAGCGTACAGCTACTTATATGTTTATGTTTAATTACACTTTGATTAACATCAGCATCTCTACCGAACTATCAAGTTCCATGAAGGTAAAGTTCATGTTCACTTTTTTCCTTATATCTGTGTAGTCGATGTTTATCAGGCATCATGGTCACCCAATATTTTCAAACCGCCTTCTTAAATTCAGCCATTTTTTCTTTTCATTATGAATCTAGAACTCACTCACATACCTTCCCTTGAACTAGAGTTTGGGCAAGATGACCAACCAGGCTCTGCCAGTCACACTAACCTATGTGACACTGACTGAGGCATGACTACGTGAAGAAGCAGGTGCCATGAGAAATCTATCAGTTAGCCAGGATGGTGAGGAAGACATCAAGCTTTTTAAGAGGACAGTCACGGTGAAGGTTCTGTCATCTGATACCTAGCATGGCTGGGATGATCTGTTGTGTTCATGCCCATGTGGGACTGTGAGCTCTGCCTGGTGGGTGTAGGCCTATGATTTCTCTGCAAATTGTTCACGGATCAATAGCCTCCAAACCAGAGTTTCTAGCTCTCCTGCAGATTCTGGGAGATAACGAATCTGCAATAATTGTACATTTCTTCTGATTAAACTGGCTAAAATGAGGTTGTAACTAAGAATTTCTGCAGTTACTTTATATCCCTGGTGCCTAGCATCACGCAAAGCATATACCAAGTGTTTCATAATAAATGTATTTGTTGAATGGAATAATTTAGTAAGTTTTTAAACACTATGCATAGGAAGTTATGAGGAGTTATCCTCACAAACTTATTAATATCATCTACTCTGCTGGAGTGTATAATCCCTCAAGATATTTGCTGTCCCTCCTTGGGGAGGATTAAATTTATCTGCCACATTGACATAGGCTTGGCCGTGTCTTGCTTTGGCCGGTGAAATGTGAGCAGAAGTGATGTGTATCACTTCTGAACAGAAGCTTTAAGAGCCAGCACGTGACCCTCTGCGGCCTTTTCTTTTCCCTTTCTGCTAAGAGTCAGGCAATAAGAGGCTTCTCTGTTAGTTGATGTCCTGGAGAGAATACCACATTGAGCCGAGATGAAACTGGTCTGCAATTAGCATGCAGCGTGATGGAGTTGCAAGTCATGGAGATATTGACCTTGTTTGTTTCCATGACATAACCTAACCTGTCCTAATGGATACACTCATATACAGAGAAGATACTAAGGACAAACAATAATTAAGACAGGATTTGAATCCAGGAATTTTAACCTTAAAGCCCATTTCATCTTAATCATATGCTGGCCCCTGCCCAGCTTAATCAGAGACAAAAGAAAAAAATCATCACCAATCATTTATATAATTATAAGTAAGTCAGAAATAGTCATACATTGTGAAGGTATTTAAAACGTTATTAAACAGAACCTTGCTAGACATTATGCAAATGTACTTACAGACTTAGCTGAGAGGATAATTTTCTAAGTATCAAAATTAACCTCGGAAGATATAAAGATGGGAAAAAAGAACAACAATCTCAAAATACATTGAAAAATGCATTAAGGATCTATTCACCCACCTCCCTGACTCCTACACCTGCTGGTCACTGCTAAAATTGTCAGACCTAGATTGCTTCATGGGTGAATTGCTTCAAATTCGTAAGTAACAGACAATCCCAGTGCTATTTAAACTGTTCCAGAACACTGAGAGGTATACAAAGCTGTCAAATTATTTTTAGAAAGCCAAAGTAACATTGTAGCAAAACATTACAAAGACAGCACTAAAAAGGAAACCTATCATCCAACCTGAGTAAGGTTACCAATTCCTAAATTAAATATTAAAAATACATAATTCAGCAAAACATGAAAACACGGCAAGTGAATTTGCTTTTTGAAAACTAAGGATAGCTCCATACTTGACATATATTATGATAATACAATACTCTTATACTAATGTAAATCAAAGGAAAAAATATCTCAATGAATGGCTAAAAGACATTTAATGAAGTTCAATGCTTCGTTCTGGTTTAAAAACACAGGCAAACACACAAATACCTAGGAAAACTATAATAGAGGGATACTTTCTTCCCCAAACAACAATGAAAAAGATACTCCCAACCCTCAGTCAGCGTTACACTTAAGAGGAAAGCACTAGGAACTTCCAATGACAAGGGTTCCCACTCTTCATCCTATTCTGAGGCAATATTGGCTATGCACAGTCTATTACAGTTGGATAAAAGTATGAATGAGTTTTAAATATCATATTTAGAAAACTAAGAAAATAAAAATTCAAAAATATTAAAATAGTAGGTCTCAAAAATGTGTATGTTTTTACAAAAAAGAACAAGGAAGGGCACACCATGTGCATGCATGCACGGATGCAGAACTCATTTCTTCCTAAAATGGAATAAAAGCGACTACATTTATCTTCCTGACTGAAACAACCAAAGTTGATGAAATAGATGAAACAATGGACATATTGGCAACAAAGAACAGTGTTTCCTGAGAGACAGAAAACAAATGTCAGGAGTCCTACAACTGTTGCAGTTACCACTTCGGGAGAGTTTCCAGGCTGCGGTGAAGGGAAGGGGAACCAGGCAAAACGCAGGTCACTACACCAGTTGAGGGGATTGTTTATGAAAAGAGAGAGAGTTCGGAGAATAGAAGAAAACTTTTTTTTTTTAATTTATTTATTTTTGACAGAGAGAGAGAGAGAGAGAGAGAGAGAGAGAGAGAGAGAACTGAACTGGGGGAGCTCCCAGTTCAGCATATGGTTCCGCACGGGCCGGGGCCGGGATTTGATCCCCTGTCCCCGGCGCTGCAAAGTGAGCGCTCAACCCACTGAGCCACCCTGGCTTCCCCAGAAGAAAACTTTTAAAATCTATAATTAAAATCTTCAAATAGTCAAGAGGAGCTATTGCATCCATAGCATAAGACCAACATCTTAGGGAAAAGAGCAGTCACAAACAAGAAAGAGTTCTTGGAAGTTTGAAAAATGAGACAAGGAAAAAAAAAGAAAGGCTAGAAGATAAAGTTGAATACATCTTCTTGGCTATGAAACAAAGAGATAAAAACACCAAAACCCAACTTGAAAAATAGAGATTAAAAATAGAAAACGAGGGGATGCCCGGATAGCTCAGCAAGTTGAGCGCTCATCTTGCAGCCTCAGGGTCTGAAGATCAGATCCCGGTCCCACCTGTGTGGACCCATATGCTCACTGGGCATGTCTCCCATGCAGGAGGCCCCAGCCCAGTTTCTGTCCTGTGCAACCCCACTCCCACCTGTAGAATGAAAACTATATTGAAAACTCATGATGTACAAATAAGGAGACTGCTCTGGGCCCTCCTCTTCTCTCTGTCTCTCTTTCTCTGTCAAAAACAATAAAAATAAGGAAAGCCAGGATGGCTCAGCAGGTGAAGCGTTCACTTTGAAACCCCAGGGACCGAGAATCAAATCCCAGCCCCGGCCCGTGTAGACCCATATGCAGGAGGCCTTCAGTTTGGTTCTCGCCCCTCAGTTTGGCCCCTGGCTTGAGGGAGCATGCCTCCCATGCAGGAGGCCTCCAGTCCAGTTCCTGCCCTGCTCAGTCCCCGCCCACCTGTGTGGAATGAAACCATGTTGAAAACTGATGATGTACAACTATGGAGACTGCTCTGGGCCCTCCTCCTTCTCTCTTTCTCTCTCTGTTTCTGTGTCCCTCTGTTTGTCAAAATTAATAAAATAAATTTAAAAAAAAAACCAAAAACAATAAAAATAAATCTTTAAAAAAATAGGAAACATGGAGGATCAATCTAATGGGTAATAAGAATTCCAGAAATAGAAACCAGGAAAAAAAGAAACAAAACAAAACAAAACACAGAGGGGAAAAAGGTATTAAAATAAAATAAGTAAACTTCTCACAATAGAATAATTTGAGGTTTCTAATACAAAGAACCTACCAAGGATCCAGTGCAATGAGAGGAAAAAAAGACTAATACCAATGTGTTTCATCATAGAATACCCATAAACTGGTAATATGGAGAAAAATCCTCGAAGTTTCCAGGAGAAAAAAGAAGAGAGATCATTCCCAGAAGAACAAGAAAAAGAATGGTGTTTGTTTTCTTAATATACAAATGGTATTCACAATTCTAAGGAAACTATTACCATCATCATCGTCATCATCATCGTCATCATCATCATCATTATTTTTGTGAAGAAGGAGCTGAATTCTATATCCAGCCAAACTAACAAAACAGGGGTAAGGGTAGAAAAAGGATATATTTTAAGACTGGCAATGTCTCAAAAAAATTATTCTTTGTAAGTTATTTCTCAAATGATTGTGTAGGATGTGAATCTTAAAATCAAAGGGAAGAGTAAACAAAGAAAGAGGAAAACATGGGATCAAAAGTATGGAGATGGAAGGGAAAGTTCCCAAACTACAGTATAACAAGTAAATCTCAGTGGAAGAAAAATAGCAATGGCCCAGGTGAAATTTCCTTGTGTGTGGGGGGGGGGGGGGGGGGGGGGGGGGGGGGGGGGGGGGGGGGGGGGGCGGGGGTGTGTGTGAGGAATGAACTGTTAGGTATTCTGTGGTAAATGATTAAATGGAAATAGAGCTCAGTGGGGCAGGTTATAATTCTTTTGGAGGAATCTTTCTTCTATTCCTGTTTGCCTTGCTATTGATATGGTGTTGGGACTTCTGCACATCTTATTCCCAACTGGGAACCCACTTTTGGAGCTCTCTTCCCTGTTCCAACTT
This sequence comes from Craseonycteris thonglongyai, assembly GCA_004027555.1. Classification (NCBI taxonomy): domain Eukaryota; kingdom Metazoa; phylum Chordata; class Mammalia; order Chiroptera; family Craseonycteridae; genus Craseonycteris; species Craseonycteris thonglongyai. The sequence continues at coordinate 63,789 of PVKE010001713.1, read as the reverse complement.
TTGATTTCCTGTGTCCAGTATCCTTATCCTCTGGTTAGCCACCTTCTGAGCCCTATCTTGACCCCACTCCCATCTTCCCCATTTGAATTGTCTGTGCCATTTGCAATATTCTACTCAGGCCCTTCTCTCAGGGTAGCTTTGAGTCTGCCTCTTGTGGCACTTAAAATCGACTGCTTCTCTTTTGACACTTAGGCCCTGCCTTCTGCTAAACATTAGCTTTTCTACTGTTCAGGACTTACTTAGATCCTTAGCTACACTGTAAGACCCAGAGAGCAGGGATGTTGTCTTAAGCCTCTTTTGAAAGTCTTTCCTTCAAGTATAGGACTTTGTACAGAGTAGTAGGTGCTCAATGAACACTTGTTAAAACACACTCATGAGTGAAACCCTGTGCACACATTTCCCTATCTCCTTTTCTCCACTGTTAATATGATAACTATATCTATTTTGTTAGAATTCCTACAAAAAGGGTAACTTCTGGTAGCTTTGTGTAACATCTCGTAAATAAAAATTTTCCAAGACACAAATGAGTAATTGAGGTTTAATTTATTTCAAAGACAGTTTATTTGCTTTTCTACGAGGATCTACATTTTTGCTTTTATAGAAATATGTGGGGATTTCAGATCAGGCTGAAGGGGGAATTATTTTATCACAGGTGTGTACACTCCTCTTGTTGGGGAGGCTGACAGGATCACCATGCTTAGTACTACACATAACTGTCACAGTGGATGCCACCATACTCACTGCGTTTCTCCCCATTCGCTCCCTTCTCCTTGGTTTCTTAGTACCTCTGTGCTCTTCCTACCTACAACCCCTATTTCTCTATATCCCTGTGAAGTAAGACCATGTAGGACTGGCCTAATCTCAGCACCCTTACTACCTCTTTTCAGAGTGCTCCCAGAAGAGGAGATTCACAGCCTATCTCGCCTTTTCCTTTGCATGCCTCTCCATGACTGTCTGGGCTCAGTCAACTCCTGGGTATTTTCCCACAATGGAAATCTTCAGGGTAACTCTGCAAAACCTAGATTAGCCCCTGTAATCAAGAGATGATCCACTTTATTAATTTTAATTACATTCCCATCATTTCCAATAAGTACCTCACCAAAATACCACTTACAAGCTGCCTATCAGTTAAAAAATGTTCCCTCTTTTTGGTTCCAAGAATTGGATTTTCTCACAAGAGTCATTGCCCAACTTTATGTCTAAATGATTTAAGGCAAAGCTTTTCAATCTAACATGACAGACTTCAAGAAAATCATTCCAGTTTTCCATGCAAAGAATCTGGGATATCTAGCAACTTCAAACAGCTTTTTTTGGGCTCCCATGTTCTAGAAAAGTTCCTGATTCCATCTCATGGCTAATCCTCAGGGTTCAGCCCTCCTCCCTTCACCAAAAGCTTTGCAAATTAGTCAGAGTCATTAGCATTTTTACAGTCTCAAACCATTCATAGAAACATCCCTTTTTGTCTTTCAAAAGCCAAGTAATAATGTTAGACTATTAATAGAAATGACATTCAGCTCTCTTATTTAAATAAGAGGGAAAGAAAAACCATTACTGCCATATCTACTTTTAGGGGGAGAAACTGAATCTTTAAGAAATTATGGGGGAAGCTGGGATGGTTTTGTAGGTTTAGCGTTCACTTTGCAGCCCCAGGGACTGAGGATCGAATCCCGGTCTTGGCCCATGCGGACCCATATGCTGAGCTGAGCTGTGCCTTCCATGCAGGAGGTCCCCAGCCCAGTTCCTGCCCTGTGGGCCCCCACCCACCTATGTGGAACAAACGAAGTCAAAAGCTGATGATGTGCAACTACAGAGACTGCTCTGGGTCTTTCTCCTTCTCTCTGTCTCCCTCTGTCTCTGTCTTTCTCACTCTCTCTGTCAAAACAGTAAAATAAGTCTTTAAAAAGAAGAAATTATGGCATAGAATATTTTCATTTAAAAATCATTCAAGTTTCTTCCTGACATGTCATGCTTAATATTAATTATCTGTTTTTCTTTTCTTTTTGTGTTATCTTCAGAATCTTCCTGACTGAGAAGCTAACTAATTTTCTGCTTTGTTTCAAGGTCTGCATTAGATTAATCTCTTTTTCTTTCATTTGGTAGTGACTGATTGGCAAGCAGAAATTAAATTTAAAGATTAAATTTCTCCGCACAGTGGATTTTCTCAAGCCTGCTAGACCTTGTTGGCAATATGAAGAATGGGATATCCTGCAAAAACCTTTACTTAGGGCCATGTTGTGTTGACCAGAAAGACAAAATGCTTGAATAACAGATACTGGGTGCTGTAAATCTATTCTTCTTCTCTTGCAGGATGAGATCTCGGAGTTCTTGAATTCCTAAATCTTGGAAAGAGGACAAGAAATTTTCAAAGTCCAGGAGACAAGGGAATTTGATAGAATACTTCTATCAAATTTAAGACTAGAAGGGTCCAAATACAGTCATACCCTGGTGGTACCTGACTGCTTTGAAACTTGTTGAATTTGATACTCATTCCATTTTGACGGGGAAACTTTGTTCCAATACTCTTTGTTTGGTACTCATCGTGCTTTCTGGAACCAATTAACAATGAGTACTAAGGTACCACTGTATATAATTTAACTCCTTCATTTTAAAGATTGGGAAGATGAGATGTAAAGTTAATTGTGGGTGAAGCTCATAGGTTTCTGCAGGTCTGGTTAGGTTTCCTTGTGAGTACTTCCCTTAATGCATCATCCTCTGAACACCAGTGCAGGAATGTACAATCCAGTTTCATTCAGCCTGTGTGAGTTTCAGTCCACTGCTCCTTACAGGGTGTTCCCTTGAGTGCCTCCCAAGCCCACAGTGCATTCTTTTCTGGTGGCTGTTTTCTTCTATCTTTCTTTTCCTCCTATCCTTTACTTTCTTTCTCCCTGGATGCTTTTGCTTATTAAAAGCACTGATATTTCATTTAGGCAAAGTCCAGAATGAAAAGCAAGATAATAATAGACTTCAAAGTCATCGTAATGATGCTGCTGATAATAACAATACCTGCATCCCTGTAGTTCTTTTCAGCAAGCAAAACTCTTTTAAGTTTGTTTTCTCCTTCTAGCATCACAACCCTGGGAGATGAGTAAGGTTGGTATTATTTTTGCCATCTTATATGGAAACAAAGGCTTGGGTAAGTTGACTAATGTGCCTAAGGACCCCACTCCTGGAAAGGAGACAACATCGGGATTCAAACCTACGTCTTAGCACTGTGAACCCAAGCCAATACTGCTTCTTTGGAGTGCTGTCTGGATCAGAGGCTGCGTCAAAAGACACCACACTGCCAGAGTGTACAAAGTGATTAAACCATCACAAAGTTTTAGGTAACTGTCAGGGAAAAACCAATGTTGGCAGGTCAGTAAAATATGGGAATAGTTTACTAAAGGAGCCAGTGCAATCTCCCCGTACCAGAAGCAGCAGGTTGCCAGTTATTTCCTGAAGCATTTCAAAACTGTTTCCAGAAGACCATGTGGCAATATGTATCAAGAACATTAGACATGACTAATATTAACCCGGGGCTGGACACTCAGCATCTTCAAAGTCAGTTCGTGCATGTGTAAATAATAGGGTTTGTGGGAGGATTAAACAAAGTAATGTGAGGACCCTGGTACAGCCAATGTACTCAGCAAATCCTGCCAATGTCTATTAGACTGTCATTTAGAAGATTATAAAATATGTTATTACATGGTAAGATGCTTGTGATTTATTGTACTTTAAAAGCCAAGTTATAAAATATTAAAGACAGTATACATTTTCATTCAAGTACATATATAGATATAGAGATATGGACATAGATAAAAATATGGATGGCTTTGCATCACTATGTTAACCACAATTGCCTGGGGAGAGAATTATGAATGTTTTTAATTGTCTTATTTTGATTATCTGTTTTAAATGTTTTTCCAACAACGAACATGTAGTTCATGTGAAAAATTTTATTTATTTCTGACATTTCAGGCTTCCTTGCCTCCTTCTCTTCCTCAGTTTTTCAGATCCATGCTCCAGGGAGATAGAAACAGACAACGTTCACTACACCCTCAGTTAGCAAGTGTCTGAGTGGTCACTCAGGCCAGGCCCTGGTCTAGGCACAGGATGTAAAGGGAAACAAGATGAACGAAGCAGCCCAAAGAGCTTCCATTTTAGGGGAAAGCTCAGAGTAAATACATAAAGAAGGGGGAGGAGACCCCCACATTCAAATGAGGTGGGGATCAGTCTAGCAACTCTCACTGCCTACTCCTCCGAGCACCCTGCAGCCTGAGGTCCAAGGTCATTTAAGAGTTATTTTTATTTATTTTTATTTATTTATTTATTATTTTTTAAAGATTGGTTTTTATTGTTTTTGACAGATAGAGAGAGAGAGATACAGAGACAGAGAGAAGGGGGAGGGCCCAGAACAGTCTCCATAGTTGCACATCATTGGTTTTTCCGCATAGTTTCATTCCACAGGCGGGCACAGGGCTGCGCAGGGCAGGAACTGGGCCTGGAGCCTCCCGCATAGGCCCCGGCAAGAACTGAACTGAAGGCACTCCCCTGTTCAGCATATGGGCCTGCATGGACCGGGGCCGGGATTCAATCCTTGGTCTCTGGTGCTGCAAAGCAAGTGCTTAACCCACTGAACCATCCTGGCTTCCCCAGCCAAGGTCATTTATTTGGACAAAGGCTGCTTATCTCTTGTTAAAGTGCACGATCTCCTTCAGAGTGTTAATATAGGTGATCTTTACCTTAGTAAGAGTTGTTTCCTGAGAGATTACCTGACCTGAAGAAGTAAGTGAAAGTACACTGAGGAGGAGATGGGGTGAAGGAATCTGATTTCCCAGCCTTGCCCCTGTCAGAAAAGTAGAGAACATGAAGGTAGGCGGGGTGGAGTGGGGCCTGGGGGTGTGTTTGACATTCAAGTGGAGAATGGGCATGAGTGGTGTCAAACTTCTAGTTGTTTAGGCTTCTGTGAATTGATCTTGGTTTTAGCAGCTTTCCCAAATATCTGCAAACAAATGTCATCTTTCCTTCTCTGTCCCTCCCCCAGAGCTTTCCCTTCTGTTATTCAGAGGTGAATTCATGTTTTAAGCGTAGTTTAAATGTTGTGTATGCCATAAGGCTTGATAAGTATTTCTTGGATGAATTGAATGAATGCACAAATGCATGTAAAATTTGTTATACATGGGGTCACTCTGGGGTTTCACTCAACAGCGAATTGCCATGGCAATGGCCAGATCCAATTGTCTGCCATAGTTGTACTCCATGACCACCCTCATCTCCTGGCCAAAGCCCTTGGAAGGAGGCAGAGCCTGAATCTGAAAGTATTTGAGTCAGAGGGTGAAAGAGAGGATCTAGCTGCCAATCTGACTGTCGTGGTGGGTAAGGTCAATATTGTTGTCACCCTGCAAGATTCTTGTACAGGTCAGAGGAATCTTTGTTTTTTCTGAGCGAAGGAGAGAACCGAGAGAAAGAGTAATTTGGATGGCAAAAGTTTCAAATACTAGCTAGGAGGGATCTAACACCTGTGTTGAATTTTATACATTTCAGTTGAATGCCTGCAGGACTCTCTCTACCTCACGGTCCCATACCTCAAGCCAGACACAATTTTTTTAAGGCTCTTGAACTCCAGCATGTAAGGAAGCTTGAATATTTACAGATCATTTAGAGGCATGACAGCAATCACAATAATTCCTGGAGTGTATATCCTCCCCTTCAATAACCTAAAAAAACTTCATGTAGCAATGTGGGCATTCTAATCCCTTCCTCATGCTAGCTGTATCCGGGCCCTTCATTGCTTCCCTAACAATAAGAGAGCAGAGGGTGGAGCTGGGAGGCTATAAAAGGAGTCACAGTAAACAGAATGAATTATAGCAAAGGCATGTCTCCAGCAGGATTGACACAGTAGTGGGTGGAGGGGCTTGGTCTTATAGGGACTCTTTTTGTATTTCTCATGTTCATCTCTCCTAATACCCTGGGTTGTGTTACATCTCACGTTTGCACTAAGTGCGCGGAGTTGAGCATTGATAATGTCCAATGTTTAGAAAAACAGCTCAAAGAAGAGCAAAGAGTGAAGAGCGACTTTTCCTAAATTATGAGGTTTGACCAAAATGATTTTTAGATACTTTGCATCTTTGTTCTGTAATTATTATTTGTTTCCAGTATTCCAATGGTACCTGTGAGGTCATTGATACCAGGCAATACTCACAGAGAATGTGCTATTATTTTGTTTTAAAAGGTCCATTCTTAGTATAGTAGACTCTTAGTTAATCAGCACCCATGGGATTGGTAGATGTTGAATAAATAAACAGACTCTATTAACCAGAACTCAACCAACTGGCACACTTGCTTGAGAGTGTACTAGTTGCTTGAGTTCTGCCTAACAAAGTCTACTGTGTATGATATAATTGAGGCATCTAGTAACGCCTTCTACAATTTCCTCATTCTGCTCCACATTTATTTCTTTGCTAAGATTCTTTCATATTGTTGTGTAGTTTCCCATCAAGTGTGAATAAATTATAGAACATACCCATATGAAGTATCAGGCAATAATTTTCAACAATTATTTTTTAATCGTCCAATATTTAATGTGCATGAACTGTATTCCAGGCACTGATGTAGGCCTTTGGAAAACTGAACAGTAGGTGAAAACCTCTGCATGCATTCTAGATGGAGGAGGAGAAACAATAACTACCAAGCACTATAAATTAAGAAATGTACATACTATGTCAGAAGGTGACAACTACTGTGACCAAATAAAGCGGAGGTCAGGGGGACATGGGAAGTGGACCTACCATTTTAATTTTAAGGGTTTGTAGGGTAGGGCACATCGAGAAAGTGAGAGTTGACCAAAAGGTTGAGGGAAATGAGGGACAGAGCCATTGTGGGATCTGTGTAAGGGCAACTCCGGACAGGGGAGGCGGTCTGGAGCACAGGCCCTTACCTGGGCAGAGTGGCAGGCGTGTCTGAGACGCAGGAGCAGGGCTGGGGCTCAGGCTGGGGCACAGAGTGTGTTAGAAAAGGAGTCGAAGGTGGGGAGTTCAGATGAGGCGATGGACAGGGCTGTGGGCTAGATCAAGGACTTTTGACTTTAAGGCAAAGGAGAATGTCTAGAGGGTTCAAGCAAAGGGACGTGCATCTTTTGTTAAAAAGAAATCCAGGAGGATGCCGGGATAGCTCAGCAGTTGGGTGCTTGCCTTGCAATTGCCAGAGCCAGGATTCAATTTCTGACCTTGATCCTCTCCGCAGCGAAGATTCTCCCATGTGGTAGGTCCCCAGGTCAGTTACCGCCACACGTGGCCCCATATCTACCTGTGTGGGAATGGAAACATATCACAAGAAATATTGTACAACTATGGAGATTGCTCTGGGCCCTTCTTCTTCTCCCTCTTTGTTCTCTCAAATAATAATAATAATAATAATAATAATACTCCTAAAGAGCACAGGAAGATCACTTAGGAGAGCACTAAAATATGCAGCCCAGAGATGCTGCTGCTCAGACCTGGGTGGTGACCGAGGTCAGAGGGGATGAGTGGTGAGACTCCAGATGTATTATGGAAGTATTGCTAATAGGATTTCCTGACAGATCGGATATAGAGCAGTGTTGTCCAACTTTTTGGCCTTCCTGGGCCATATTGGAAGAACAATTGTTTTGGGGCACATATACAATACTCTGATACTAACAATAGCTGATAAGCTTAAAATAATCAAACAAATAAATTGCAAAAAATCTCATAATGTTTTGAGTAAGTTTACGAATTTGTTTTGGGATGCATTTGAAGCCATCCTGGGCTGCATACGACCCACGGGAAGCAGCAGGTTGGACAAGCTTTTTATAGCAGATGAGCTAAAAAAAAATCACAAAACAAAAAGCTCATAACACTTCAAGAATTTGTGTTGGGCCTCATTCAAAGCCATTCTGTGCTGTAGGTTGGACATGCCTGATATAGAGTAAAATGTAATGATCTCAGAATGATACACATGTGTATGCTTGCTTGGTAATTCCGAAGCACTGTAGGTACAATCTGCACTACAGTGTTAGTCACAGTTACGTGGACGCAGGGAAGGAGGCAAGGGGAGTAGGGTTTCAGCTTTGTAGGGCTACTTTTTACTCCTGCTTGGCCTGCTGCAAATCATACTATTGTTTTTTTCTAGCTTGAAAGCAAAAATCAATAATTTATTTGTAAAAAAAAAAAAAAGGTGATCCCAGATGTTTCTTTGATTTGCCTTCACCTGTGTTTAAATATTAGTGGGGCTCATGGCGTGACTTGCCTCTGGCCCAGTCCCCAAACCCCAAAGCACAGTTTGGCTGTTTCTGTTGATTTGCTCATCATCTGCCATGTGCTGGGCAACACAGGGCATGGTGTGCACCCTTTGACCCCCCCATATATTAACCAAATAAATAGAGAAGCCAACAACATCTCTGAACTCTTTGCTGTCTCTGGTGGCACTGGGGGCTCTAGAGGAAGACCTTTGGGTGGCTTTACGTCTGTGGCTATACAGTTATTTCTGAAGATCTGGTGTCATTAACACTGAAAAAAGATTGAAGAATCTAAGCCAAGGGATGGGTGGGGCTGGGCTGCCAACATTTCCTTCCCTAGAAATGTCTTCCTTTTTCTTTTCTCTCCCTTTCTTTGTAGCTACTGCAGGTCTGATGAAGCAGAGGTGATGATCAGAGGAGACAGCTGCAGCTTTGTCCTGTGACTGTCCTGTGACATTCCCGCTGTGCTCACAGAATAATGAACATGGGGAAAGGAAAGAGTGCTTTCTAGAAGGCGTTCTGTAGCCTATGTCCATGGTGGGGGTGAGGGTGGGGGTGGGGCAGGGAGGGGCAGGGTCCTACCCAAATTCTGAATAAATATGTCTCCAGTGTGCTTCAGAATAGTTGTCTCACACACAAAGAAACCTGCACTCCCCCCTACCCCCCCAGGGAGCCTTGGGAAGAAGAACACAGCAGTGACTGCTGAGAAGCATTTCCTCCCACCTGTCTGTCCCAACAGTCATTCTTGAGAGTGATGGTCTTTGTCTGCTAGGCCAAGAGCTCTGCTTTCTGCATTTTTGCATTAGATTTCTTTTTCTAAAGATTTATTTCTATTGTTTTTGACAGAAAGGAGAGAGAGAGAGAGAGAGAGAGAGAGAGAGAGAGAGAGAGCCCAGAGCAGTCTCCATAGTTTCACATCATAAGTTTTCTACATAGTTTTCATTCTACAGGTAGGCATGGGGTTGTGCTGGGCAGACACCTGTTGGGGGCCATCGCATAGGAGACTCACCCCAGTGAGAACTGAACTGGAGGCACACCCCAGTTCAGCATATGGGTTCTCATGGGCTGGGGCCAGGATTCAATTCTTGGACCCTGGGGCTGCAAGATGAGCACTCAACCTGCTGAGTTGTCCTGGCATCTCCTGCATCAGATTTTGCTGTGTTCTGCCTGCTCTGATAAATGCAAACTTGAATGAAGTACTCAGTATCACTCCCCCAGGATCGCAAGATTCTTCCAGCAGGGGGGCACGTTAGACCCGGGGTACGACTGTGACTGCCTTTGTCACATGTTGACTAGTCTTCATCAGATTTGCTAAACCCTCCCAGTGCCACTCTGTCAATGTCAATTCTTCCGTCTGGTGGCTGAGGCTCCATGGCACGCTGGCACAGTGCCTCAATTGATTCTCTTCTCCAGCAGTAGAAGCTCCATTTATAAGTCACAACATTTCCTCCTAGGATTGCAAATGACTTCTATTTATATTTGTGTGCCTTTTTTTTCTTTCTTTCTTTTTTGTTTTTTAAGAGTTATTTTATTGTTTTGAGAGGAGAGAGAGAAAGAGCAAGTGAGAGAGAAGAGATGCCCAGAGCGGTCTCCATAGTTGTCCATCATTACTTGTGACAGGGTTTCATTCCATACAGGTGGATGTGGAGCCCGAACTGGGCATGAACCATACTGGGGGCTTGACAGAAAGGAGAGAGAGAGAGAGAGAGAGAGAGAGAGAGAGAGAGAGAGAGAGAGAGAGAGAGAGAGAGAGAGCGAGCCCAGAGCAGTCTCCATAGTTTCACATCATAAGTTTTCTACATAGTTTTCATTCTACAGGTAGGCATGGGGTTGTGCTGGGCAGACTGGGGGCTTCCCACGTGGAAGGCGAGAACCTTCACTGCCATCCTGGCAATTACCACTTGTGCTGCAGTTCAGCATATGGGGTTTCCAGGAGCTGGGGTAGGGAATTGAGCCCCAGACCTTGGGATTTCAGCAAGCGCTCAACCACTGAGCTGTCCCAGCATCCCTTGTGTGTCTTTTCAAAAGGCAGTCCGGTTACTGGGTCTAAGCAAGCATTTTGGAAGTCCTGGGAGCAATGTGTCTTCGGACAGAGCATGCTGGTTTTGCTTGTGCTTAGTTATCTTTTAAACCAAGTTTTAGAACCTATGCTCTCTCACGCTGCTTTGTTTTATCCACTGATAAACTTTGAACTATGCCCTGAGGCATAACTGAGTTTGACTCCAATGTTTACTCATTAAACAGTCTATTGTTATTGATCTAACTCTTAACACTCCACATCACTTTATTTCCCTCAACGTACTGTTTTTGACCTTAGCTTTATAGTTAATTTTTTTGGTATCCCACTTAGTAAAATGAGAATTGTCCCTTATTCAGTGGGCGTGTAGAAGAAAGGTGTGAATTGTGGCATGTGCTATATTCCTCAGAAGAAAGGGCCTGGTAACATAAAAATATCACTACGGTTATTATAAAGTAATAATAACAGAAATTTACATCACTAACATGAATATGCATAACCTCTCCCCAGAGGTCATTTAATTTCACTTAGAACATTTAGTGGCATAGTTTCTCTGAGCATCAACTATATTCACAAGCAGGTGGAAAGAGCCCTGTAGGATCTAACTTGAGTCCTGACCTTGTTCTAAAGCCATTAACATGTGTGAAGTCAGCTAAAATAATCGCTCTCATTTTGCAAGCTGTAGTGTTTATAATTTAGAATCTGAAATAAATTTAGAACCTGAAATAAGGGAGTTATTAGTAGCCTGGATAATCAGGGTTAAAAAAAGAAAATAAATTAAAATTAGAAAAGAGAAAGAGAGAGTAAGAAAGAGACTTTTACCAGTAAGAAAATTTCACCTTTTGAGAGAAGAGCTATGGGAGCAAATTACCTATATAAGCTTCCATAATGTTAAGTAATTGTCAACTCATTACTCTTGTTTTTTTTTACAATACTGGTAAGGATAGCATTAAGTAACTGCAAATTTCTTTATAATTGTTTCTAAAAAAAAAAAACCACACAAAAGAATTTAAATGAAAGATTATTTCTCCCATTTTAGAGAACATTAGGTGTCTAAAATAAAATTTTGAAAAAGTCTTTCTTCCCTGAAACGTTCATAAGTTCCTATAAAAGGTATAAGTATAATGGTTGAGAGTACGCGCTCTAAAGCTTGAGTGTCTGGGTTCCAAGCCCAGCTGTGTTGCTGGTGGACCTTGGAGGAGTTGCTTCATGCCTGTCTTCTCATCCATAAAATGGGTATGAGAACAACAAGTAAGCCACAGGGCCGTTGAAAGGCTTTGATAACAATCATCATTTCTTGAGCATATCCTGCTTAGAGAACACTTTCGCTTTCTAAGCATTTAATTTCCAGAATAGCCCAGGAGGGTTATCCACATAAGTAAATTAACCCCTTGACATACAAAGACATTTCAGATATATCATGTATTTCTTAAGCCATTGTAAACATTAAAGTCTGTGAGATGAGTACAGATTTAATTTGCTCTGAGTGCAGTTACAATACAAATATTATCAAGAAATGATTATATATATTCAGCATTCAAGAATGAACTGTAGAAATAATCCCTGTAATATATCTGTTTTGAGTCTGTTGAAACGTGATACTGAAAGCCAAATGGGATATTCGAGTGGAAACAGCGAGACTGATATTCAACAAATTTGTATGCTGAATATGCAATAGGAGATTCAAATTCAAGTGAAGGTAGCTCTATCCAATGTAATGTTCATAAACGTGCAAGACCTATATCTGTAGCAAGCACTGATGATTGGGATTCAGGAGATGAAAAGTGGAATTGGAAAGAAAAAGAAAATACTCTAAATATAAAATTATTTACCCAAATCGCTGGTATAAATGCTGTAGTTTTGTGAAAAATAGGAGCAGATACTATGTCTCTCTGTGTTTTGAAACAAGTGCCGATTGATAATTTTTTTGAAACAATAACCATAGAAACAGATATGCAAGTCGAAAGTTAAAGGACCAGAACTCAACAAAGGAGGAGGAGTGGTTTCCAGTAACAAGTGATGAAATGAAAGCATTCCTTTCGTTATGTATCATGATGTCACAAGTACTAAAATCGAAAATAAATATGCACTGGTCAAAAAGAGCAATATTACAGACACCGATATTTTAAAAAACTATGCCCTGCAAACAATTTTTTTTAAAGATTTATTTTATTGTTTTTGACAGAGATAGAGACAGAGACAGAAACAGAGAGAAGAGGGAGGGCCCAGAGCAGTCTCCATAGTTGTACCGTCATCAGTTTTTCAACATGGATTTGCTCCACACAGGTGGGCGGGGCTGTGCAGGCGGGAGCCCCACTGGGACTCCTGAATGGGAGGCACGCCCCCTCGAGCCACGGGGGAGCTGAACCAGGGGCCTCCCACATGGGAGGCTAGCCCAGTGAGAACCGAATTGGGAGTCTCCCTCATGGGAAGCACACCCCAGTTCAGCATATGAGTACGCATGGGCCAGGGCCGGAATTCGATCCTCAATTCAAGGGACGGCAAAGTGAGTGCAGCCATCCCAGCTTCCTCCGCAAACATTTCTTGGCTATAACACATAGTCTTCACTCTGTGGCTAATGAAACTATGCAAAGAAGACAGAATACGAACAGTGCAAATATAGTCAACCGTTTGAATAAGTTGAATAATTATACACTCTGGACAAAGATGTGTCCCTAGACAAGTCACTGGTGAAATTCAAAGGACAGCTAGAGTATGTGCAATTTGGAATCAAATGTGCCAGATTTGGAATCAAAGTTTAGAAGTTATGGGAGCCCAATACTGGATATTGCACTCACAAATGTTAAGTTAAAAAACAAACACTATTTTTTGTTCACATAGAATTTCACTTATTTCATATATCAAGGGGTTAAGCCATATGTATAAAGCCCTTATGATTATGCCTGGCCAAACTATGACTCAATCAAGGCTACATCACACTTTGTGTCCCCAAAGAGGGTGCAAAGTGAAATCAGCACGTCTTTGGAGCAAACTAAATAATTTAACAGGAGGGAGGATGTTTCAGTATGAGGAAATCTCCATGAATCTTAATTATGATGTGAATTTATTTGAATTTGTCAACAAGCTCCTGCTAAATGATATCAGCCAGAGAGCTACAACTTGTGGCTATAATTAAAGGACAAATTAAAAACAGTGCCAGCAGGTCAGTGGGGTGCAGAGAGGCCTGGCAGAGTGCCATGCACACTAGCTTTGGCTTCCGGTCTTCCTTAATGTGACCCATGTGCAGTGGGTTAAAACGGTGGAAAAGTGGCTACTGGGGGGTTTGTGGTCAGTGTGTGAAGTAGGTTGGATGAAAAGCAAAATGATGAAGAGGAATTAAAAACACTACAGCAGTGATTTTCAAATTTCACAGTTTTAGGACCCCTATACACTCTTAAAAGAATTATTGAGAACCTCAAAGAGCTTTCCTTTATGTGAGCTGTTTGTATCATATTTATGTTATTGTGTACTAAAGCCGAGAACATTTAAAAATATTTATTTTTTTCACTTCAAAATAACAAAAATTGATTTCTTGATAGCATCAATAATGTCATTTTAAATGAAAATGGATTTGTATTCCAAAACAAAAACAAAATTAGTGAGAAGGATGTTGTTGTTTACATTTTTTCAAATTTCTTTAGTATTTGGTTTTTAGTAAATAGCTGCATCTTATGTCTACTTCTTCATTCAGTGTGTTGTGATGTATCCTTTTGGTTGAAAATCTAGCTAGCCACAGATGTATTTAGTAGGAAAAGGGAGAAGTAATATTAGCCTTTCAAGGCCATCATAAATATTCTTCTTTAATAATATATTAAAATTTAGTAGGTATTTGATTTTTTTAAAAACTATTTTAAGATGTATTTTATTGTTTTGAGAAGTGAGAGAGAGAGAGAGAGAGAGAGAGAGAGAGAGAGAGAGAGAGAGAGAGAGAGAAGGGGGAGGGCCCAGAGCAGTCTCCATAGTTGTACACCATTAGTTGTGACATGGTTTCATTCCACACAGGTGGTCGAGGCGTGGGGGATGGGGTTGGGGCTGCACAGGGCGGAGTCTCCTGCATGAGAGGCAAGAATCTCTGCTGCCTTGCCATTCCAGCAGTTACCAGTTGTGCTACAGTTCAGCATATAGGTTTGCACAGGCCAGGACTGGGAATCAAACCCTAGACTCGCCAATGGGAGGCAAGAGCATAACTGCTGAGCTATCCCAGCATCTCCTCCAGGTGCTTGTTTCTTAAAGATTGGTTGCAAAGCAAAATTTCAAACTCTATCAAGGATCTTTTAATACTTCGAGAGAATGAGTGAAAAGGGAAAATGATTTCTTCCTTTTCTTCTTTTTTCCCTTCTTCTTCCCCTTCCCCTTCACTTCTTCTTTCTCCTCCTCTCCACCTTCTCCCTTTCCTCCTTCTCCTTCTTAAAATAATTTTGACCTCAAAGACACTCTAGAAATGTCTTAGGGGTCCCTAGGGGTCCCTAGAACACACTATGAGAACCATTTTCCTAGGTAAATTATCTTCCTTTCTTTTTGATTTCGGCTCTTGTGGTTCATAGAATAAAGACTTACTTGCTCAGGTTATCTCAGAAACGGAAGCTTCATTTTATGGATACCAATACAGTTCTTTGGTTCACTTTCATGGACTACTTATTCTGTTTCTCTTGACACCTTACCATCTCCATTTTCCCCCCTCCTTTCTCATACTTTCTGCTTCCTCAACTTCAAACTTAATCATCCCTTCTCTAACTCCCTTCTCAATATTAAGACATGTTAGCTTAAGCTCCTACAGATAACTGCATTTTCTCTTGATGTTGTCAAGCTCAAATTTACAAGAAAAACACTAATTGCTTGTATTTTTGTGTCAGTCATGGCATATTCACTGGCAACACTGGATCAGCTGCCCTTGGGCAAGGTGCCCCTTCTGAGCTCATCAGCTATGGGTGGTAGAGTGGGTCACTGGTACAAAGTGCATTTTTCTTGTTTTCATTTTAAGGTGCCTGAGAATTTACCCCATTGTGATTAAACTTGCACTTTCTTTTGAAACTCTTATGTATTCCCAGTATTCTGTAGGGATTTCCCAAAAGACTCTAGCCTACTATGAAGTAGTAGACGGTGGAGATAGCTACTTGGATTTGGATCTTGGTCACTTGCTACCTGTATGACCTTGGATAAATTATTTAACTTCTTAGTCCTAAAATCCAAAATGAGGATGATAACGGTACTACCCTTAGGGTAATTACAGGATTACATGGGGGGATTTATGTAAAGCACTGAGCATATAGTAAGTATCCACAAAAGTTATCTTTTTTTTTTTTTTTTTTTTTTTTCTAGCCTTGGAGAACTGGAGAAAGTTCAGCCAGAGATGAGGGAGACTAGCCCCAGGGCCAGCTCGCTAATATGCCTTTTCCCCGCTTGCCTATGGCCTTGATTGATCGACTGAGGCCACCATTTCCCCATCACCATATTTGATTATTTGAAAACAGCCCTCCTTCAGTCACTTAAGCATGAGAAAACTTCGGCAGTTTTTTTTCTTCTCATCCAATTCTTCCTTCACAGCTTTCACGCATCTTCTTTTCTCTTTTCTATTCTCTCACACCTTTTCCCTCTTCCAACATTATCCCTATTCTCCATCTGTCTTTTTCTTAGGTATATGATAAGCTGTTATAACAAAATTCCCCAAAATGTTGTAGCTTAAAAGAGGGAGAAGAATTTGTTTCAGTTTATTGAATTAGTCCAGAAACAAGGGTGCAAGGAATCAGTTCTCTATAGGCCACTTGAAAAGCCAGATTCCCTCCTTCATGCTGTTCTACCATCTCTTAGGATACTGTATTCATCTGCCTGGTTAAAACTGGCTGCAACTCACTCTACATCCATATAGTCCAGGCCACAGGAAGTGGGGAAGAGGAAATAGAGGACAAGCAAATCTCTTTTTTAAATATGTATCTTGAAAGTTGACACATAGGTCAAAACTTAGTCACAACACCATGCTTAGGCTCAAGCAAATCTGAGAGGTCATGTGCTCAGCTAAAACCTAGAGGAGACCAGAGTCTTGGTCCTAAAAGGAAGATGGGGAGAATGGGAGATAATTCTTACTTTCGGCCACAACCTTGGGTCCATCAGTGGAATTCACAGGGCATGGAATTTAAGATTTTAGCAGCACGTTTCCCAAACATTATACCAATTGACCATGGTATCTGTTCCTGGTGCCTGAAATGTTCCCACTACTCTCCTCCTCATCTTTGGCCAATTCCTCTTTCTCCTTCAGATCTCAATCTAGACATCACTTTCTTAACTCTGAAGACAGTTATGTCACCTCCTAAGGCATCCCATAGCATTTATAGCAACTCTTATTAAAGATACCACTCCTGCTTCACTGTAGTGCAATCGCTGGTTTGTCTGTCTTATCAGTCCATGGATTGCATTAGAGCTAGGACTTAGTCTTATTTATCAATGTACTCCTAGCATCTAGCACAGTGCTGGGAGCTGACAAAGAATGATGATACGGAGTGTGTTTAAACAAAGATCAAATCAAATACCAAACAAAGATTTGCTGGGTTGCCAAAAATAGAAAAGAAAGACCTGCTTTAAACCCTTAATTCTTAACCCTTACGCTCTTTCCAGTTTCTAGTTTAATCATTCTTTTTAATAAAGGAAAGATGGGATTTACACTGGAATGTCCCCCTGCCCATTGTATTAGCTGATTAAGCCAGAGGGTGGGCCACAGATCCTGATGAGCTAAGACAAGTTTTTCCTCAGTAGGTCACCCTGTGTCTATGGTTCTGGGGTCTGTTGTACAAACTAATACTTTTAATGGTATTAATCACATCTCTCTTTCCTGGTCTAGGGACCCCTGGGAAAAGACTTATAACCTAGCTACAATTCAAATCCACCTGGTTTGAAGAATAGAATGAGACCTTCTGGTTGGAGTCTGAGACCCTTCTCTTTTAGTCTAGTTAGGGTGAGAGCTCTGTGACTCCCCAATAGGCAGGGACAATGACCACACTCAGCAGGAAGTAGATACAGAAGAAGAGACCTTCAGCCCCACAACTTCCCATAGAGATTTAAGGGAATCACATCTCTCCACAGGAAGGCTAGGTAGGCAGCTAGAATAGGGAGATCTTGGGACCCTTCCCATAGAGCACTCATTGCCAGGGTGGTTACCACCCTATTCTTGTTGCAGAAAACCATGTCTGAAGAAACTCAAGCAGCACACCGAGATCAGGGAGAACACAGCTTTATTGCACTGGCGGGCCCAGCGGGATAATTCCCAAAGACTGAGCCCTGCCTGACTGGAGAGCTCTACTTTTATAGGGCTTAGTTTCTGGGTATGGGGTGACCGCATCGGGAGGCTATGGTGGAGCTCAGGGATTGGTTAGTTCTTGTGTGGGGTGATGATGGTGTCAGCGGAGAAACCCTGACCCTCAAGAGTGGCCATCTTGGGCGGTACCTCTGGGAAGGGGGAAGGGGAACTATCTTAGCTCAAGTGGGGAAATTTTCCTTATCATTCTCAGGAGACCCCGCTCCAGCTTAAGCAACCATAGGAGGAGAAAGGGTAAGATAGCTAAAGAAGTACTGTACTGAATTGCCAATCAAAAGACCCCACACCCAAAAGAGTGTTCCCTTTTTCCAAGGAAAGGTTCAGTGCATTGTAATCCACCTTTTGAGCCACCTGTTCTTGCTCAAGGCCTCTTGGAACTGTACTATCTCTACTTTTCCTTTCAATAAACTTTTCTTTCATCTCTGCACTTTAGTGTCTCACTCAGTTCTGTTTGGGATGCCAAGAACCTGGACACGGCACCTAGGAGGATCCCATTCTCCAGTAACAAGCAGATGTTATGTACTGCATGGCCAGTCTTACACAAACCACTTTTTAAAAATATTTACTTTATTGTTTTTGACAGAGGCAAAGAGAGACAAAGAGAAGGGGGAGGGCCCAAAACAGTCTCCATAGTTGTATGTCATCAGTTTTCAACGTGGTTTCCTTCCACACAGGTCAGTGGGGGCCACACAGGGTGGGAACTGAGCTGGGGGCCTCCCATATGGGAGGCACACACCCTTGAGCCAGGAGCCAAATGGAGGGGTGGGGGGAACAAGAACCAAACTGGGGGCCTCCCACATGGGAAGCACACCCTGATTCAACATATGGGTCCGCATGGGCCAAGGCAGGGATTTGATCCTCGGTCCCCGGGGCTGCAAAGTGAGCGCTTAATCCCCTGAGCCATCCCGGCTTCCCCACCACTTTCTATTATAACTCACTTAATTCTCACAACAAATATATGAAGTAGATCCTACTCTCCTTCCTATTTTATAAATAAGAAGACTAAACAGCAGAGAGGTCAAAAAGAACTCTTCAGGTCACCTGGCATTTACCCTCGGATAGTCTGGGTCCAGAGTCTACATTAAATCCACTGTTATATGGCTATTTGGATCATAGGCTTCAATAAACCACTAAACCTGCATACCCTCAGAACTCCATTGAAAAGGGTTGCATTCAACACCTTGTGTTTTTACAAACAGGCCTCCCCCTCCTCAACCCCCACCCTCATAGTAGCTGATATTTCAGGTGAATTGAAAGAAGGGATTTGGAGACCTGGGTGAGCCACTCTAATCTGTCCAGTGTGAGAGATAGAACGAAAAACTCAACCTTGTTTGTCTGTGACTTCCCCACTTTTAGTGTGGACAGTCCCATGTCCCAGGCAACTTCTCAGTCCCTAGCAAATTGGGGTGGTTAATCACCCTTGTGTGAGATGTCTATGCATGAAATTGAAGCATTCCTGTCATACCCAGGTCACGTGGACCCCAGAAGGGAGGGGAAGAGTCATTGACTTTTAATGGGTTCCCCACCCAGCTTTATGCCCCTTTCCTTTGTCCATTTTCACCTTTCTCACTGATGTTCTCAGGGAAGGTGGCCTATGATTTCCTGCCAGTGAAAGGATCTTGACCCTATTGGCCTGGGAAGGGCACAGAAGGGCTGGAATACTGATCAGCCTCAGCAAGTCACATCTTATAAATGCAAACAAGCCCGTTTCTTCTACAGAGACTAGAGGAGAGAAGGGTGTGGGTTAAATTGAAGATTGGTTCACTGAGGAATTGTGATTGTCTTTCAGGAATCCATAGCCAGGATAAAACTCAATTTAATTCACATAAAAAAGTTTATTAGGTGAATATCAACATAGTCACAATGGTTTCCTCCTGCCTCCTTAATAATCACGACAAATATGCCACTCAATTACTCTAGTTCCGTAGCTTATGCTCAATGGGAAACATTAGAAAAGTGGTATTTTAAATGGCCTCTTTTTATTACTCTATTTATGTCAAGTTTCAAATTGATTTACATGCCTATGCTACCATAAAAAACTCAAGAATGTCATTAAGTAATTATGATGTCACCACACTGCTGAAGTTTGAGTAGTGACCTCTTCTAACCCATTGTCAACCTCCATTTTATGGATTCTCAACTCACCCTTTTGCTTTAATCTTTGATCTAGAGCTAGAAAGTTATTAGTAATGAACTCAAATAGGAGCCTCAAGTTGAACACTTTATTATTTTTGTATTCCAATTTAATAACACAGACATTTTTTCTTATAATTAATAGCTATTTATATACTTCTGAAATCCAGTGAAGTTTATTAAACAGGCATTGTGAAAATAGTTTATAAAATTTTCAATTATTTGTGTAATTTAATGTCTTACTTTCTAAGTAAATGAAACATTCATTAACAATATGATCCTGAAGAATCTAGTTGACAAGAAGAAAAATCATATCATATTCCGCAGTGATCTTGGTTTCCCACCCCCATCGAATTCAATATTTTTTTAAGATTTATTTTTATTTTTGACAGAGACAGAGAGGGAGGGGAGAGAGACAGAGACAGAGAAAGACAGAGAGAAGGGGGAGGGCCCAGAGCTGTCTCCACAGCTGCACATAATTAGTTTTCTTCATAGTTTTATTCCACAGGTGGGGGCAGGCTGTACAGCACAGGAACTGGCTGGGGGCCTCTCGCATCGGGGGCACGTCCCACTGAGAACCAAACTGGGGGCACACCCCAGTTAAGCATATGGGTCTTTGGACCCTGGCTGGGGAGCTGTAAGACAAACACTCAACCCACTGAGCCATCCCGGCATCCCCCAGTTCAATATTTTTATCAAATATTTAAGAGAAATCTCAAGTGGTTTGATTATTAATTTGGAAATGATACAAAGCTGGGAAGGA
This sequence comes from Craseonycteris thonglongyai, assembly GCA_004027555.1. Lineage (NCBI taxonomy): Eukaryota > Metazoa > Chordata > Mammalia > Chiroptera > Craseonycteridae > Craseonycteris > Craseonycteris thonglongyai. Next base: position 43,337 of record PVKE010001713.1, on the reverse strand, counting down.
TGATTAACAAGAAGTCAGAATCCAGACTCAATGTGGTCTTAATAAATTATATTGACAGGCATCTAAATTTTATATGTAATATAATTGAACAAGTGTGAATTTTGCCTTTAGATGAACAAAACAAAATAAACCAAAGCAATCCAACCAATTAAATAAGGATTAAAAAGAGCAATTTGTTTAAAAAAGATAAACTGAAATTTACCTGACAAAAAGATAATACAAGTCAACTGTGACTGTCACATTGCTGCTCAAAATCTAATGTGGCATTAGGCTTCATTAAGGGGAAAATGTGGCCAGTACAAGGTGGGTGATAGATCTGTTAATTAATTAATTAATTTATTTTTTTAGATCACATTGCATTTGGAGATTTTTTGAAAATTCTACATGCTACATTTTCAGAGGTACATTGACCAACTAATATGTATTCAAAGGAGATTAAGGGTTGAGGGTTTTGGAATATTTGATCAAATTGGGGATGTTCTGGGGACTTGAGAACTATTCTCAAATATTGAGATTAGTTGAGAACTCAGGGTTGACTTTGGGAGAAGGGAACATCATTAATTCCTCTATAATCGCCCTGATAATTTCCCTTTTCCTTGCAGATTATACTAGAAATGGAAGAAGTTTATTATTTTATTTTATGTATAAATATCAAGTGATTTTTAGTGTTACTTTGTTATATTGCTTCCTATTCTTCTAGCTATCCCCTGTGATGCATCATAGCTTCCTTAGTAAAGCTATCACCCTCACCTCATCTTCAGAAATAGTCTCATTTACCTAATGAGCTTTATCCTTTCTGGATTCAGAATGAATATCTACATGCCCTCTGAAATGACTCCTTGCTGAATATGCTCTCTTGCCATTCTCACACCCTCAATGTTCTTCAACTTCTTGACTTGCTTTATCCTATAAGGAACTGTGTCTTAGTCAGCTAGGCTCAGAACTATAGTCATCATTTCCTTCATTTCTTAGATCACATACATTTCCAAGTCTTGAGATGCAAGCAAATTCTGTCCATTGTATAATGGCCAGTTTCAACTCAAGAACGTTGACCAGAAACTTCTGCTTCTGTAAAATGTGGCGATTATTTTCAAAGGCTCCTGTTATGAGCAAATCTGAGATTCTGTACCCAAGAGGATGCTAAGGAAAATTTGAGGAGCAGCTTCTTCCATCTAACTGCATCAGAACTTTCAAACCCCATTATCTATGAAAACCTCATTCTGGAAAGGGTCTGGAAGGTGTGCATCTCATAACTTGAATGCAGTTCCTAGGAGTAGGGAGACTGCCTGGCTTATCCCCTGAGTTCTTCCTCGTCTGGGAAATGTGACTGTGTGCCTTGGGAAGCCTTGGCATAGAGAACAGCTGCAGATGTGACAGGAAATTGTAGGAGATGGGAATTCAGCACGAGGCAAACATGTCTTGTTTTGCTGTTCTCAGAATCCTGGGTCTCCAGGGCTTAAGGCCACATGTTGGAGACTGGGAAATGCAAAGGAATGCTATGATATGTGTTTGCAGCTCGGTTTCTTCAGATCAAAGTTTAGATAATCAGTTTCTAACATCTATATTGTGAAAACTTTTCCTAGACTAGTCTGTTGGGGTTAGACAGTAGCCAAAGATCAGCATTTGCTTCATTTCTCCCTGTGAGGGTTGCAGTGCAGCCCAGTACATTCAAAGAAGCAGAAAACTGGTCTCAAAGACCTCTGAAGTATCTCCCCCACCGCCCCCTTATAGGTGATCTACCTTGATCATCTCAGCCAGAAAGTGATCTTTTCAATAGGCCTGGTGAACATGTCATTGCCTTTGATACGTCCCTCCTACAGGGCTTGCAAAAAGTTCCCAGCCACTAGGAAGCTTGGCAGGAAACTCTGAGAGCTGGGGACATGTGTAACCCCGGTTCCCAGTTCATGTGCTCCCAGCTTGTGGTTCTAGGACATAGGGTCAAAGTTGTGGGGTTTGGGGAAATCTGGGTAATGTTGCAAAACACGAGCTACAGCTCCATCCTCCTCATCCTGCCTGTGATTACCTGCTCCTGATACCACTCTGTGAAACTTTCCCTACCTGAGGCGGGGAATCCTCACAAACGCTTCTCCATTTGGCCTCACTCCATCACTGACAGTGTGCTTTGCAAGAATGGTCAGAAAGGGCAAGTGAACTCCTTCGACCCCTTGGCCATAGAAAGTGGATTTGGAGCGGCAGGCTAATCACATCTGAAACTTTTGAATACTCATTATAGGATGTTCACTAAGTCACCTCTTCTTGGAGGTCCTTCTGGTCACTGGACTGGCTGTTCATTGGTGGGAAATTCTTGGTGGAGCTAGAAGTAAAATTTGCCTCTGTTATGCTGCTGGACTCCTCTTTCTAGGCAGGATTATAGGCTCTGGCTTTTGTGGGCTTTTTGTTTGTTTATTTGTTTGTTTGTTTTTGCCATTTCAACTGTTTAATCAGAAATTCTTTTCAAACATATTTATGAGTAGCATTGTTTAGTTTCTAATGGGGACAGATGTTATTGTTGTTGCATCCATATTTTCATGCATGCCAGACTAGCTTTCTAAAGACAGCTTTATTAAGATGTAACTGATATTTAAAAAAGCTGCACACATTTAATGTATAAAATTTGATGGGTTTGAACATACCCCTGCAAAACCATCTCCATAGCCAAGATCATAAACATTTTTATCACCTCTAAAAGTTTCCTCCTGTTAGGAATCTGGCTTTGGAGGAGAACTCCTATGGCAATAATAATAATAATAATAATAATAACAACCATAAACTATTATTATTTATTGTGTACTTGCCTGAGACCAGTGAGTGTGCTAAGTGTTTGTCATAACTATCTTATGTAATTCTTTACAATGAGGCTGTGAGCAATATACTATTATTATCCTCATATAAAAGCTGAGGATGGGGAAGCCGGGATGGCTCAGTGGGTTAAGCGCTCACTTTGCAGCACCAGGGACCGAGGATCGAATCCCGCCCGTGCAGAACCATATGCTGAACTGGGGAGCTCCCCCAGCTCAGTTCTCTCTCTGTCTCTGTATCTCTCTCTCTGTCAAAAACAAACAAATAAAAACTTAAAAAAAAAAAAAAAAGCTGAGGTTTAGGGCAGGTAAGGCACCTACCCAGAGTCACACAGCTACAAAATAACAAAGAGAGGAAGGACCCGAACACAGGTTCTCTTCCCTTTAATTACTACTCTACAGTGTCCTGATCTCCTGACCTTGCCTTTGACACTCAGCTATAATGAATTATATCCTTCACCTCATAATTCATTGAAGAAAAGGTAGAAAATTAAGCAAAGTAGAAGAAAGAAAGAGACAAAGAAAGAAAAGATGTCAACACTGTACCACTCATATTTTGAGGGTTTTGTTTTGTTTTGTTTCTGTAGTATTTATCTAAGGCATACCATTTGAAGGATAAAGATCCAAGTAAAAAATTAAAAACATCAAACTTTACTGGAAACTCAAATAGCTTTGTTAGCTTGACTGAGCACGTAAAGCTTGTTTAGAAAATCCAGGGATGCTGAGATGGCTCAACAGGTGAGCACTTGCCTTGCAACATCAAGGTCTGGGGATCAAATCCCAGCCCAGGCCCATGCAAGACCATATGCTGAAATACGGTGCAACTGGTAGCTGCCTGGATGGCAGTGAAGGTCCTCGCCTCCTATGCAGGAAGCCTCCAGTTTGGCTCCTGCCCTGAGTGCCCCACATGGATACCTGTGTGGAATGAAACTATGTCAAAACTAATGATGTACAACTATGCAGACTGCTTTGGGTCTTCCCCCTTCTTTTTCTCGCACGCTCTCTCTCTCTCTGTTTCTCTGTCTCTCACCTTTTCTCAAACAATAAAATAAATCTTACCATAAAAAAGAAAAGAAATTCCAATGGGTGGCCAAGCTCAACAGATTACAGGGACTAAGGTTAGACAAAGTTTGTGAAATAGAAAGGAAAGGAGATCTCAGAGGCTGGAATTCTGCCAGTTGGTCTCCTCATCTGGTTTAGGATTGTGAACTGGGGTCAGTGCTGAAAACACAGGTGTGGGTCTGGAATGTAGTGGAGTCTTGAAGTTCGTTCCTAGGGTCTTACAGTTCTAATGAAGTCATCTAGGCAAATAGACTGGATGTTGGCTGTGTTTCTGTCAGTGACAGAGGGAATTATAATTATAGAAAGATTGAGAGTGTATAGCTAGAGAGAGAAGAGCCAAGGAAGAATAGAACATCTTAAACTACTTAATGATAAGTCATTGGTATCCAGTCTTTTAGCAACTGTCCTTAGCAATGTAGTATGTGGGCAGGGGGTGAGATAGGTGGAACTAGGAACTGGGAGGACTGGCTGGTTATTTTTTCTTACATTTTGATCAATATCTCTTCTCTGAGAAACTTTCACACTTCGGTGTAGACCCTTTGGCTTCCCTGGGCCACATTGGAAGAAGAATTGTCTTGGGCCACACATAAAATACACTAACACTAATGATAGTTGATGAGCTATAATAATCTCATAATATTTTAAGCATTTGTGTTGGATGCATTCAAAGTTGTCCTGGGCCGCAGGTTGGTTGTGCCTGGGGTAGATCTTAATAGATAATTTTGGCATCTGTCAATAATTTGTGTTACAAAATTTCCTGTAGAATGCAGAAAAATCTATTTCTTAAATTTTGTGTGAGTATAATTTCAATTATACCTAAAAACAATTTTTGAGAGATCGTTTGTTTCCACCATTCTAATAGAAAATAGTGCAAGATTCTAGGAAACCATACAACTTAATTTTGACTACAAAGGATGTATTTAAGGAGGAAGACATAAAATAAATAATAATTGAAGGTACTGTAAGTCTCAAAGTTGCAAAGAATGGTTATGTTAGAGCAAGGGTATACAATCTTTTGGCTTCTCTGGGCCACATTAGAAAAAAAATTGTCTTGGGCCACACATAAAATACGCTAACACTAATGATAGCTGATGGGCTAAAAACAATTACAAAAGAATTCTTATCATGTTTTAAGAAAGTTTACAAATTTGTGTTGGAAAACATTCAAAGCCATCTGGGCCACATGCGGGCTGTGGGCTGCGGGATGAACAAGCTTGTGTTAGAGGTAAGAAACCGTCATGCCTCAGGGCTTTCAGTTTGATGGCCTTATGGTGCATGTTTTTCAAATTCTCATCTCTACCCCTTAGTGGGTTGTAAGATTAATTAAGTAGATTTTGTTCACTGTTTTAAACATATAATAGAAAACATTAAAGTGCAATATGTAGAAAGGTTATGCATTATTTCCTGAACAATTTTTTTCGGTTATAAACACACACACACATAAATATAAGTATATACGATGAGTTTCATTATAAAATGTATTTCTTCTTATTCAGTTAAAAAGTTTCAAAGATGCCTGCCTCCATTAGCCAAAGTAATCTATAATCTAGATCTTTATTACTACCACTCATTAAATGGCTAAAAATTTCCCAGCCTGTTAATAATAAGCTTTAAAAAGCTGCTCAGGGGAAGCTGGGATGGCTCAGCAGGTTAAGTGCTTGCTTTGCAGCCCCGGAGCCCAAAGATCAAATCTTGTCCCCAGCCCATTCAGACCCATGTGCTGAGCTGGGGTGTGCCCCCATTTCAGTTCTTGCCGGGACCTATGTGGGAGGCTCCCGGCCCAGTTCCTGCCCTGCGCAGCGCCGTGCCCGCCTGTGGAGTGAAACTATATGGAAAACTAATGTCAACTATGGAGACTGCTCTGGGTCCTCCCCCTTTTCTCTGTCTCTCTGTCTGTCTCTCTCTCTGTCAAAAAACAATAAAAATAAATCTTAAAAGGCTGTTCAGTCAATTACAATGATACAGCACTCTTAGTATGTGAGTTAGCCAGAAGACTGTCTTCATATTATAATAGCAACAGGTAACACTTACTGAACACTGTTAACGTGCTGGGCATTGTGTTAAATATTTTTTATACATTATCTATTCTACTTCTCATAAAAACCTGATGAGGTAGCTATTATTCTTGTTCCTAGTTTTTAGATGATAATGCTGAGGTTTCAAGAGGTATAATAACTTGCCCCCAGGTCACTCAGCTCATAGAACTCAAGCCCCTACCTGTCTGAATCCAGAGACATAATATTTCACCACCAGACTACATTATTTTTCAAGAATAAATCCATCATTGGAAGCTTGGTGATTTGTAAAACTTTCTCTTGCTGTCTTTTGAAAAGTTCCTCAGTCAGCACTTGGATAATTCAACCCCCTTTAATCCCTACAGGTGGATAAAGATGTTTCTACGGTTACAGGTGCAGAAGGTGAGGTGATATTAGGATTTGATTCATGAACTTGTGTCCTCTTCCTCCTACAGACTATGTCTGGACAAGTCCAAAGTCTTAGATTCTGAGGCAAACCTGCCTACCCCACTGAAGAGTGGGATTTTCCTCATTCCTTCTTTCCACCAAGAATGAAGTTTTCTCCCCACCAGAACATAACAGCAACAACACACTAGGAATTCTAAATTTGGGAGTTCCTGGAACTAGAATGAATTTCTCGAGGTCAGAGTCTAACAAAGTTTTTCTACAAAGGGTCAGGTAGTAAATATTTCAGGCTTTGCAAACCATGTGGCCTCGGTTGTAACTATTTCATGTAGCCATTGTAGTAGGAGGATAATATGGATCATGCTTAAATGAATGTGGTTGGATTTGGCTCATGGGCTGTGGTTTGCCAACCTCTGTTCAAGAGCCTAAATTGACTCCTTTTCAATGGCCAGTTCAGAGGAAGAAGGGCATACTTTTGCTCTGCCCCTCCCCTTTTTTTTTTAGTTTTATATTCACCTGAAATACATTTCACTACATGTTCTCATCCTCCAATATTCAAACAGTCTCTTATGAGTTGAGAGTATGAAGTATATCTGGATTTTGTCCAAGAGATCCTTGTGCCTTTGTAGGTTCCCCTGTCATCTGCTCATGTTTTAGGTATGTAAGTGTGGGAGGGTTGACCTGTTTGATTCCAAAAGAAACCTTGTGGGGCATCGTGTTCTTCAGGATTTCTCCCTCCTTTACTCCACAACAGGGCTTTAGAATAGTCTTCACTGAATTAAGCCAACATCTTCTACAAATAATTAGGAGTAAAAATGAGCTCACACACATGTCCCTGCTGAAGTCTGTGTTAAATGAAGCCTGGGCTCTCATATAGGAAATTTCCTTGTGCTAAGAGACGGTCCTCTGCCCCCCACCCTCACACCCCCGCCCCCCACCCCATGCCCCAAACCCTATCAACACCAGAGGGCTATTGGATTCATTTTCATGTCTGTGATTCCGTGCCTTTAACTTCCAGTTTAAATTTCATTAAAAAGAGGATAGCTATACTAATATAGTGTTGATCTCAAAGATAAGGCTGCAGAATTGTAGGTAATGTGGATTAATGTTTTCTCAAAATACATTCCCATATTTCCATTTGTTCCAGGATTTCTCTCTCTCTCTCTCTCTCTCTCTTTCTCCCTCTCCTTCCCTCCCTTTTTCCCTTCCTTCTTTACCTCTCTCTCTCTCTCTTTGTATTAATATATGATAAGCTCCTGTTATATGTATTCTAAAACAGTCTATTTTAGGAATGGTGGGGTATGTGTGTTGGGGGGTTCTTTCCCACCTAATTAGAAGGTAAGTACAGAAATATCAGCTGGAAGGAATGAAAGGCAAGCTGAATCGCTCTGCCTGAGAAAGGAAACATGGAGAAGCTGGGAGAAACTTCTGGGCATGAGAGGCTGGTGCCCAAGGAAGCAAAGTTGGGTCGTGTGTTAAAAGGGAGGCTGAGAAGAGGAGACATATGCTCCTGTGGGGACAATGACAGTGAAAGCTGTAGATGAGCAAACTGAGAATCCTCTTCCCTCTCCTCTTCAGGATCTTCAGGAGCACCTTCAGGCTGATGCATTGTAGGGCTGAGTTTTTATTGTTTGAGAATATAAAGAAGCAAGTTAGCACAACGTGAAGACTGGTCTCCCCATCATGAAACAGTTACTATGGGCTTTATTCTCTCTCGCGCTCTCTCTGTCATACACACTTACTCATATGTACCGTATGTTATATACATTGATAGAAACATTTTTCTTATATAGTTGTGTAAAGGAGGATAAAGCATGCCCAATATCTTAACAGTTGTTAATTTTTCATGGTGGGATTACCAGTCATTTTTATTTTCAATGCCATTTAAAAATACATTTTCTAAACTTTGTACAAGGCATATGTATTAATCTTATCCCCAGAGGAAAAAAAATAAAGCAAATAGCCCTTTAGCAGTTATTCTCATCTTGATGTTTACATAGAGGGAGAAAAAAGGAAGAAAGACTTTTGAGAACATTGAGTATTTGAGAAGAGCTTAATGGGGGTGCTAGTAGGGGAAACTGTGGGTCTGAAATCTTCCCATACTCCATTTTTACTGCAGGAAGGTTGGTTCAGAACATTAGAAAAGCATAAATATAGCACTGCACTTCCTTTCTGACTTCCCTCATGGGAAAAGGCATGGAGTGGGAGTAGGGGAAGTATCAGGCTGAGGAGACTTTCCCACGTTCTATGCTCTCACGGAGAAGAGAGATTTCTTTCTGTATTAATTAGAAGGTGGGGGCATGAATATTGAAAATAAGCTCCTGCTGTATTTTGTCCTACCTTCTTCAAAATACTATTAATGTACTTTTATATTTTCCAGCCCATGCTGATTTTAAATAGCCTAATTCTCTGAATCTCAAACCAGCTGAATTTACAGAGGGTTTGTTTCATGGTATTTTTTAATTTTTAAAATTTTTTGGAGAGATAGGGATGTTCAATGAGAACTGAGGAGAAAATCAGGGGACAGACTGAGGGCCTGGAGTCCTTCATGCAGATCAGCGAGCACTTAGTAAGTGCTTACCATATTTTTCCATGTATAAGGTGACACTTTTGTCTAAAATTGTTAGACCAATATATTGGGGTCGTCTTATACATGGGAGTAACCCCTGTATGGATTTCTTAATGTTGGGTTAGGAAAATAGGTGTCGTCTTATAGATGGGGACATATGATACATGGAAAACTATGATACTTGGGGCTAGTCTCAGTCTTTTAGGTGGAAAGCTTTGGGGGCTTTGTGGAACACAGTGGTTCTCGTCCTTACCACCATCTTAGAATCACTGGAGGAGGCTACTGAAAAACACTGAGGCCAGAACCCTCCCCAACACATCTACCTCCTGGACCATCATATCAGATTCTCCGGGGCAGGGTCTGAGCATCACATGAGGTGACTCTAATATGCAAAGGTTGAGAACAATAGTCTGAGAAGACAGAGTAGGCAGGTAGTTGCAACTCGGTATGCTATGTGCTGTGAGAGGAATGTGTGATCACAGCAGAGGAGGAAGAGATGAATTTTACTTTGGAAGAGGATGTTCCATGAAAGTCATGACAACTAACTCTTAAAGGTCAAACAAGGCAGGTGGGGTGGCGTGCATTCCATTCAAAGATGCCAGCCAGCCCCGAGGCATAGAGGTATGCAATGTCAGGTGTACTCTGCAGCTATGTAGGGAGGGGCAGGCCGTGTGTTAGTTTTCTAGGCTTGTGGTAACAAAATACCACAACCTGGGTGACGTAAAAAGCAGAAGTTTATTGTCACATGTGCAGTGAGCATGCAACATGGCTTAAGATAGATGGAAAGATGAGAAGCAGCACGGAGGTGGTGATTTGTTCCTCTAGCACGTTAGGCCTAAGGTGAGGGCAATGGAAGAAAGAATTGATGAAGAAAGATTGGGTAAGATTTGAGGACCAACTGATATGTCAGGTGGAAGAGGGAAAAAAGAAACTCAAAAGAGTCGTCTTTTTGTTTGTTTGTTTGTTTGTTTTGTAACAGAAATGACGTCCATCTTTTAGGGAAAAGAGTAAGTTTAGTTTCTGGTTTGGTAAGTATGATGGAGGTAGAGGGCATCCAAATGGAAACAGGAGTAGACCACTAGAGTGACAGTGCTATAGCTTGAGAGAGGAGTTAGGGCTGGAAACCTAGAGAGGAAGCCAACCACGTTGGGAACATGGTTGAAACTCTGAGGTGCTGAAAGCCCAGAGGCAACAGCAACAATGACAAAAAGAGGCAAAAGGGGACTAACCCATTTTTCTCTCCTTGTACACTAATCCTCTCAGGCCCCATCAGTGCATAGGGGCTAGTTTGGGTGCCAAGGATTCGACTGACCAGATGTAGCATTTTAAATGGTACTGTCCCATTTTAAACAGTACTATCCCATTTCAAACGGTACATCTGGTCAGCCTAGTCTCAGTGAGCTAAATTCAAGGTGTCAGTAGGCTGACTATATGTACCATTTGAAATGGGACAGTTCTGTTGTTTTCTTTTTCATTTAAAATGGTATGTCTGGTTAGCCTACCAAAGATAAATGGTGTCTTTGTTCTTCTATTTGGCCAGCTAGGATGACTGTGACCACTCAAAGCACTGGCAACTTCAGAGGCTACAGTGGACTGTGGGAAAGCTTTGGAAACCAGTATACCAGGTGTGTTGTCAGTGGAGGATTGGCAGTTTGAGCTGCCATCAAAAGCATGGCCATTTAGTTTTTCCCATAATATATTTCAACCTTCTGCTGGGCCTCCAAGAGATGACAAATATGGCCTCCAGAGCTACTGGGTGCAGCGCAACTGTGAGGTTTCCTTGGGGAGTTCCTACAAAAGTTGGCCTTCCACTGCTTCCCTCCTTGTCTGAAGTGGAACTAGCCTAAACCCTGTGCTTGGGACATTAGGCCAGGAAAGCCCCTTAAATGACATGTGATAAAGGCATTGGATGAATCAGTAGGAGACCCCAGCTCTAATTCTGACTCTCCTGCTGAGACATTCAGCAAAGTCACTTATAGACATTCAGATGAAACAGACCCTGAGTCTGTTTCTTCATCTATAGAATGAAAGAGTTAGACTATATGATCTCTAAAGCTCCCTGATGCAAAACTTCGTGATTTTTATGTCCCAATTGGGTTCAGACCAGGGATAATTAATGCCTGCTACACCTGAAATTGGTGGGTCAGTCTGAAAGCAGTATATTTGTGAGAACAGAGTTGGATCTTTTTATGTTTTTTTTCCTTTCTTGGTCCTAAGGCTAGTTTTCTTCCCTGCTGTCTTCTGTCACCTAATGTTTACTCAGAGAACTATAATCAACCAAAATTGCTAAATGCAAGCAGTTTTGGCGAGGCCAGCTTCTCGGCAATTAAACCAAAAGGTTTCTCTAAGGATATATTTGCCCTTTCTCAGCCACGGTGGCACCACAGACAAACTTCTCCCGTGGCATTGGACTTCAGTTGCCAATTCGTGCAGGTAACAAAGCTGTCTTGTTCCCTGGCAATGGAGATTTTCCTATTGCAGCATGAAAGGTTGGTATTGTCAGTATTATTATTTTTTAATAAAAATGTTTTGAATCATTTGTTTAATGACTCCTCCTCTACAACTGGGTGGAGTGATGACTAAGTCAAGAAAGGGCCTTACAGGGCACTCAAGGCCTCTTGTTAGTTATGGGAAGACTTTTTTTTTTTAACCTCAAATAGGTTTTATTTGCTTGACCAATCCTAGGCAGTCACGTTCCAATGCTTGAATTTTTGTTCTTGAGATATGAGAATGATATCAGAGAATAATAGGCCCATGTTTTATAGAGAATATAACATTGGTAGGTAAAGTAATGTGCCAATAACATCTTAGAGTTTATGATAAAGGAGACAAGATTAAAATCTTAGAGGCCCAATCTTAACTCACTATGCCACATTTCTTCATGTGTGAATACATGTATTTGGTAGCTTGTAGAATATACTAGGTATTCTACTTAACCCTGGTTTTTAGCATTTTGTTTGTTTGTTTGTTTGTTTGCCTAATATTTCATACTTTCTCATTGTATGAGGCAAAAAAAGTGTTTCAAAAGATAAGTACTAAGATAACTGAGTCAGGATGTTTCAGGGTACAAGTACTCCTAAAGTTAAGAAAAAATACTATATTTTTAAAACCCTGGATTTCATTTCCCCTATTTTGCTATTTCTCCTAGACAGTAATTGGTTTCACTTCTCTATAATGTTCCAGCAAAAACCAAGCCATGAAAGAGATTGTGAACTTACGGACAACACACCTTAAACGTGTATAAAGTTGTAAAGGAAAGGAGGAACATAGGGAAATAGTATTTCTGAATCCTGAGGTTAGATAGAAATTTGAGAACCCATAGAATCCATCCCTCTGTCCTCAGGCAGGAGTACAAGTAAATTTAGTAAGTCCTGCTAATTGTAGAGATTGCAAAACCTGGTGATTCTACAACTCCCCCAGAAGGGCTTTTCATGTAACCTTTATAGTCATTTTTTTCTTTGTGGATTCTGAGTCTCCTTTTCTCTAATCAGAGTTATATATTCTTCAAAAAGTAACAAATATTTGAAAAGCAAGATCTAATCATTCATCAGATGTATTTCTAAGTTAAATAGCATGTTTCCTAATCTTCCAATCTTTAAAAATATTTTTAGACATCAGTTTATTGCTAATTCCTAGAACTTCCTCATTTCAAAACATCCCTCAAATTGTTAAGATTCCTTTCAGATCAGCTCCTGCATAACTCAGTGCAGAAATATACATTTGTGTAAAAGCCCCAAGTGATCTCTGACCTATCCAGAGAGCTCTTTTTATATTTGGCAACTTCACCTTTAGGAGCAAGCATTCTGACAGCAGCAAGCTATAATCAGCCATGGCGGTGACAGAAATGATACTATATAAAAAGCAGGCAAAGGACTGGCCAAATGCACTATGCCTGGGGCCAGTTATAAAAGGAGCAAGTTGCACCATATTAACCTTCTTGGCTTCTAGGCAGTCACTGGGTTTAAAATACCGTAAAGTCAATAACAGATTTTTATAATGATGATGAAGAGTCATTTAGAAAAGATGCTATTCACAAAGGGTATGAGCAGTATAGCCTGTTTAAAGAGTTGGAAAAATGTGATTCTTATCCTAGGATGCTCTCCATCCTAATTTATTCAAGGAAATTTAGCATGGGCTTTAAAAAAAAAAAAGTGAATTAGATAAAATTTTTTTACCAATGTATAGTGTTAGAAAAATGTAAGCCAACAGATTTTTCCATTAGCAACTCAAAAAGTAAGGATAGAGGGGAACAAAGGGAAGGGACAAGTCCCCTCTGGCAATTAGGAATTTCTGAGGAGGTAGAACTATTCATAGGTAGAAGGTAGGAAGGGCCTGCCTGACTGTGGACCTTTATTCTGCATGGAAATTTATTTGAACACTCAATTTGAAATGTACAGCAACCTGTAAGTTAAAAATGGCACCATGAGTACTCTGAATGTGAATAATAGTGTGGAGTAGAGAAAAACTAAAATTAGGATTTTGAACCTCCCATTGGCCTTGATGGATGTCTGCAGTAGCTTCCTGACTTTTAAGCATAAGCCACCCTGTCTAGTGCCATGTATGTCAGGTTTTGAAGGACTGGTGGGGGGAAATTCCAGGAAATCTACTCGTTTGAAATTATACCTATATCCAGCAACTTACTCAGCTTTGATGATGCATTCATCTTTCTCTATCAGGATCACTTTTTATGTGTTTGGATCTTAATCAAGTATGAAGTTTAGATCATACCCACCCTGGAAGTCACAAACTTGAACTGAACTAGGCCCTGTGAAGTTCGGCAAACGTTCTTAATAAACTATTCATTAAACATTCATTGAGATAGTTATTGAGTGCCAACGATGTGCCAGGAGGTGCTCCAGACTTGAAAAAAATAGGCCAATATTCTACCCTTAGAGAGGTCACCACTATGGAAGATATATACATATAGTTCCACTATGGAAGATATATACATATAGTTTTTGTATGTACTGTATTTTTTGTTTATAACCAAAATAAAATTGAAGACAGTAAAATGTGAAGGAGAAGCAATAAACACTGTGATGAGGAAAGAGGGCCTAGCTGTACCAGGAAACCCTGCCGTGACCTCTTCACAGATCTGAGAGCCCAGCAGAAGTAGCTGTATTAGAAATACAGAGTGTAGGGGAAGCTGGAATGGCTCAGTGGGTTAAGCGCTCACTTTGTCGTGCTGGGGACCCAGGATCGAGTCCTGGCCCCGGTCCGTGCGGACCCATGTGCTGAACTAGGGAGTTCCCTCAGTTCAGTTCTGTCTCTGTCTCTGTCTCTGTCTCTCTCTCTCTCTCGTCAAAAACAATAAAAATAAAAAAGAAATATCGAGTGTGAGGCCTCACTCAAGAGCCAAGACCCCTCTGGAAGAGCATTCCAGGTGTGGGGGCCAGAAATCCATATTTTCCGAAAATCTCCCTAATGATTCTGATGTGGCCAGAACCATGTTTGGAGATCAGTGAGCTAGATGTTCACTTGATGTTTGTATCTGCTAGCATTTCCGCAGGAAACAAAAGCAACAATCACTTGAATAAATCGAGGAGAGTTTATCAAAGAAGGATTTACACATGTGTGATCAGGCTGTTGGGACACTTCAAAGGATGGTGCAGAACCCCAAGGCAGGCCACACGGGGCAACCATGAACATCTCTAAGCCTGAAGGAGTGAGAAGAGTGGGGGACCCCAAACCTGGAGGCAGAGAGGGCAGAGTGGACAGGGCCTCTTGACAGGAGCTGTGACCTTTAGTTAAGAGAAGCACCCAGCTGGCTGGTGCCAAATCCAACCCAAATCCAGAGCTCTGGGAAGTCCATAATAGAGACCACATAGGCCAGCCTCCAAGGGCACAAAGGACGGAGAAAAAGGTGGAGGCACATGCTGGAGAAGCAGTTTCTTAAAGATATGCATCTCAAAACCTTCATCAGTTGTGGGAACATGTGGAAATACAATGGTATTCAAAATCAATCTATAGCTATATTCTCACTATTTTATGGCAAAATTGTTTTCATGAGTTGTCTAAAACTCTTAGACCCTTATTAACTCTAGTTGGTACCTCCAAGGCAATAAAATGCTAGATTTTTGTTCTTGCTTTTGTTTCTTTGATAGCAAATTAATATTTATTCAGTCATCATTATATTCCATGTACTATGATAATTTTATTTTGATTTATAGAAGAACTTCAGAGTAGGAATTAGTTTACAGAAAAGGAAGTTAATACACAGAGAAATTACAAAATTTACCTTGGGTCACAGAGTGTGTAAGCATAAAGCCATGATTTGTGGTCAGCTCTGTCCAGGTGCCTGGGGCTGCATAGGGCAGGAATCAGCTGGTGGCTGTGGGAGGCACGCCCCTGTGAGCCGGGGGCCTCCCACATGGGAAGCACACCCGGGGCAGGAGCCAAACCAGGGACCTCCCATGTAAGAAGCTGAGAAAATGTCAGGTTCAATTTCACCAGTATCAGTTATTCATAGAGAATGAAAAACCACTGAGAATCTTCCCTCTGTGCAAGGGAAACAGCAGGCACTGTGCAGGGCTGCCCTTGGTGTCTGGGTTCAGTCTTTTGAAGATTAGTGCCCTCTGGAGGTTGAAGTCGGAGAAGCAAATGCAGGAGGGGAAAAAAAAATGTACAACACGGTCAGTCCCGGCTCCTTACCCAAGTCCCTGCCTCATAGTACATGAGAACCAGGGCTGGGGCCTTTGGAGGACCATTTTTTTCTAGGGTGACTGAGTGAAATATTATGGAACCACTGAGCTAATGATTGTAAATCAAGGGGTTCCTCAAGTCTATGCCTCCCGTGCTGGTTCAGGTGGATCTTCCAGCACGGTCTATCCTGTTTACCCGTCTCAAGCTAGTGGGCCCTCAGCAACAACTCTTCACCAAGGGGGTTGGATTCTCAGTGAAAAGGCAGCACAGCTACCCAAGGAGGACTCACTGTCACCATCTGTTTTCTTTGTTAAGATAGAAGAAGGCCAAGAGAACAGGGCTAGATTAGCTCTATAGATCTGCTACTGCCCAGTAGCCCAAAGTCAATGGTGTCAGGGGCCCAATGTTTGTTGAGTACCTACTGTATTCCGGGCTCTACTTTAACTCACTGATTTCCTTAAGAAGAGGAGTGTTATCCTTTGGTTAGCTTTAAGCCCTTGGTGGAGTTTATTTTTTAAATATCTGATTTGTCCCTTAAGTAGGATGGCCTAAGGTAGGAAAGATGGTTTTAGGTGAGGGCAGCAGTAAGGGCATGAAATGCAGCACAGTTCCAACGAGGTAAGAGCCTGGTAACTCCTGTGTCTGAGGTTAGAGCTGAGAGCAGAAGAAGGAGCTCCCATCTCTAAGCCTCCTTCTTCTTCCCAGCAAGAGTGACTTAGGAAACTCAGGCTTACCAACAGATCCAGGAAGCCTCTGTCATGAGTCTGGCCCTGATTTCCATTGTGTAGCCACAATTCGGAGGAGTAAATCCATGCCTTTCTCCTGTGCCTGAGGCCTTGGCTTGGTAACTGAAGCAAAGAGTTGGTGTCCCCACCCTTATTTGCTCAACCTATGAATAAATCACTTCTGACTCATTGGTTATCTTACAGTCACCAGCATCTGTGTCCACTTCCCTGCTGGCTTTCTGTGGAGGCAGGAGCCCACCCTGGCCCTGCACATAGCAAGTCACAGTGCCAGGGAGTTAATGTCTACCTCTCCAGGCAACTTCAACCCATAGCCAATAGGAAATCCAATGTATCATATACAGAAGTAACCACAAGGTGAAACCTGTATATTCAGAAGATCATGTTCAGGGGATGTTGGGGTGGTTCAGCAGGTTGAGTGCTCACTGTATAGCCCTGGGGTCCAAGGATTGAGTCCTGGCCAGTGGGTCCATATGCTGAATTTGGGTGAGTTTCCATGAGGGAGGTCCCTAGTTTGGTTCTTGCTGGGGAGAGCTTTCCATGCACTAGGTCCCTGGCCCAGTTCCTGCCATGCATGGTTCTGCGTCCACCTGTGTGGAATGAAACCATGTCGAAAACTGATGACATACAACTATGGAGACTGCTCTGGGCCCTCTTCCTTTTCGCTCTCTGTCAAATCAATAAAACAAATTTTTTAAAAAAGATTATGTTCAGAAGCAATGCTTAGAAGGCTTGTTCCTATAGAATGCCCACAGTGTTTTAAAGGCAAAGGCTGGGCGTTTAGTAGGACACCAAAATCCAATGCTGATTTCAAGCAACTATTCTCTAAAAAATCACTGGTGTGATGGTGAGCAAGTGTATAGTGTTACTGGAAAATGGGGCCCTGCTCTCTTCTGTGTCCAGGTTCTTGGTATCCTGAACAAAGACTTGAGTGAGACACTGAAGTACAGAGATTGAAGAAAAGTTTATTAAATGTAAAAGTACACTTCTAAGAGATGGAAACGGACCTTAAGCAAGAAGAGGTAGCTCAAAAGGCACAGATTATGGGGTCTGGGTTGTTGTATTCTTTCTCCTAGAAAAGGTTACACCCTTCTGGGCATGGGGCCTTTTCATTGACAGTCTTGATTGGCATGGGGCCGTTATATCACCTTTATTCACCTGTATAAATTCCTTCCCAGAGTTTTGTCTGATATAATGATATTATAGTAATGGTATAATGAAGCTTAGGTGGAAGATGGTGCCTATGGAAGGGGTCCTGAGATTTCCCTGCTTCACCTACCTGCCTGCTTTTCTCTTGAGAAATGTGATCCTCAAAAATCTCTATGGGAAGCTGAGGGGCTGAGGTTCTCTTCTGTATTTACTTTCTGTTGAGTGTGGCTGCTGCCCCTTCCTGTTGGGGTGAGGGGAGGTCACAGAGCTCTCCCTCTTACTAGGCTAAATGGTTGGAAGGGGTTTCGAGATCCACCTCAAAGACAGTGTTGGGGAAGCCGGGATGGCTCTGTGGGTTAAGCGCTCGTTTTGTAGCCCTGAAGACCGAGGATCAAATCCCGGCCATGGCTCATGTGGACCTATATGCTGAACTGGGGTGTATTTCCCATGTGGGAGGCCCCCAGTTCAACCCCCGGCTTGAGGGAGCATGCCTCTCATGCAGAAAGCCGCAGGCCAGCTCCCAGCCTGCACAGCCCTCGCCCACCTGTGTGGAACAAAACCATGTTGAAAACTATTGACGTACAACTATGGAGACTGCTCTGGGCCCTCCCCTTCTCTCTGTCTCTCTCTGTCTCTGTCAAAAACAATAAAATAAATCTTAAAAAAAAAGATAGTGTTGACTTCTTCTGTTGGGATGGTCTGAGAGATTCACTGGGTTATAATTCATAGACAGATGGCCCCTAAATGAGGAGAGACAGATTCAGTTGATTAATTTGAAAGCACCGGCCCAAAAGCAGACTTGAAAGCACTCAAGGGGAAGCCGGGATGGCTCAGTGGGTTAAGCGCTCACTTTGCAGCGCCGGGGACTGAGGATCGAATCCCGGCCCCGGCCCGTGCGGAACCATATGCTGGGCTGGGAGCTCCCCCAGTTCAGTTCTCCTCTCTCTCTCTCTCTCTCTCTCTCTCTCTCTCTCTCTCTCTCTCTCTCTCTGTCAAAAATAAATAAAGAAATAAAAATATATGAAAGCACTCAAAACTCTTTCATCTTGCAGTTCCCTCCTCCAGCCTAACCCGTCATTCCTAGAGTGTTCTCTGCCCAGGAGTTGAGTCCTGAAGGCCTGGAAAGAATATTTGGCCCCAATCAACAGCACAGATCACAGGTTCCAGGATAATTAAGGTGATGCCTGGCAGATACAGATTGTAGGACAATTCCCTCAGGCTGAAGACAAGGCACATTTTGGTAATACACTTAGCATAAGAATGATTAACCAAAGTTGGAGACAGAGGAGATTCTAAGAACCAACAAAAATAATAAAACCCAGGAGCTAATGAACTAGGGAAAAAGAGACAGAAATTCCTATAATGGGCTATAATGGGGGGCTGGAGGCTCCTTCTTTTGGCCCATATCAATAGTAGTCATGGAAATCTAGTGCTCTGTGGGAAGAGATTCACATCGGGTAGGGTTAAAAGACTGCAGCCTCTTCCGTCCATCCTGGTACCTCAGGATAGGATTTGTATTAGTTATTTCTTGCTGTGCAGCAAATTACCCCAAACTTGTTGGCTTGAAACAATAGTCTTTTATTTTGTTTCATAGCTAGTATGGGTCAGGAATTCCAGAGGGGCTTCTCTGGGTGGTGGCTTCGTGTCTCCCTGTAGGTTGTAGTCAGGTGTTCGCCAGGGCTGCAGTCACTGGAGAGCTGGATTGGGGCTGAGGATCCACTTCCAAGGTTACTTACTTACATGCCTGGCTATAGGTGAGATGCCCCAGCTACTCTTCATAAGAACCTCTCTGCTTGAGTATCCTTACTGCGTAGTGGCTTATGTCCCCTGGTGGGAGCAACGCAAGAAGCCAAGATGGCAGCTAGAACGCCTTTTGTGACCTAGCCTCTGAAATCATGTTTCTGCCATATTCTGTTGGTCACACAAATCAGTCCTGGTTCAGTGTGCAGGGGACTACACAAGGACGTATACCAGGAAGTGAGATGTCCTCACGGGAGGCCGCTGTGGAAGCTGATCACTGTGGGTTTCTAGGGGAAAGTTGATTCCACATAAGGTTTTCATGTGGGAAATATAAACCAACACATTCAAATTACACTGGAAGGTGCTGGTTGGCTGGACTACCAGAAACATTTAAAACATTTTCATGATTCCCTTATTTTCCATAATGCTCTTTATTACAATTATCTGTAACCTTTTTGGCCAAATATTCTCCAACCCACGTAAAGTATTGCCCTGAGGTCCAGGAGGAAACTTCGTAGAAATGTGCATGTCGAGCCACATTTGAATAAAACAGAGTTCTGCATCTGAGGAGAATGTGTCAGTTCTCAGATGATTGGCCTTCTTCTAAAACTCTAAGATCCGTGAGTGCTCAGAGATGTAAGTCAGGACCTTGAGCCCAAGAGTCAAACCGGGCATCACTACCTGGCTGTGTTCTGGGCCAGGATGTGGCCACACAGTGAAGTCCTTTGTTGTGCTTGGGGCAGAGGAGTCCATTAGCCTCAGGCTTCGGGGCTCATTTCCTGAATGGGACGGTTCCACCACCTGGTGGATGGATCTCTCCAAAACAAACAGGCCTCACGCCCTGAGCGGCCGCTGAGAACCTTGCATGCTGGGGCGCAGAGATGAATTATGAATTCATCATCAGTAGCATCAAATACTAGTGCTCTAAGAAGTTCTCATAGTTATTAAATTCCTACCGCAGAGTGGGAAAAAAAATAAACCCAAAACATGAAGAGGCCACACTGAAAAAAACAGGCAAAATGAAATGGAGCGGTTGACAGGCAGAACTTCATTTCCCAGTCGTGGATATAACCGGAAAACTCTACTCCTATTTTATAGGAAGTAGTCTTTTTAGCCATTCGATAAACAAAGAAACGAAGAAACAAACAAAAACAGTGTTACGCTGCTTTCTTGTGCTGTAGTAGTTAAAATACGTTGTTTTTTAGCTTTCTCACAAACTCTCTGAGGTTGATGCTATTTGTCTGTAACCACTCTAACGGCAAACCTTCCCTCTTTCCCTGTCTTGCTCTTTTTGTTTATTTTTTTCATACAGCTTGTTGGTATCTGACATGATATCCTCTCTTTCCATATTTTTTTATTTTCTTACCTTCTACTTGCCCATCTAAAAAGGCAAGGTACACAAGTACAGGTGTTTGGTCTGTTTTGCTCTTCACCGCGTTCCCAGAATCTACTAAACGCACCATAAATAATTGCTGAAAGGTAACTTTTGCATCAAGCCAGCTATGAGAGGTTAAATAACTTCCCACAGGCCTTTTTTAATCCAAATTTGATGCAGTTTTCCTCATGTTGTGCTGCCTCTCAGTTTTCTGTATCAAGAATCCCAAAGCCCAGATTTTCACAAACTGAGGCCACAGAGTTGCAAAGCTGGACAGCTGAAGAGATCACGCTAGAACCCAGATCTTCCAGTATTCAGTTCCTCCGCCTTGTTTTTGCTGCCATGGACAAGTTAAGGATTTTGCCCCAGTACATAAAGTTCATGCTTAAGCGAGCAACCTTCCTCTTGCTTTTTCCACGGTGGCAATCAGTTTCTTGGTTCATGGGTCTGTAAATGCACTTCAGGTGTAGCTCAGCATTATGACATTCCACCGTGCTCATTCCACTGCTATTATCAACAGGGCCCATAAGGAAAGAACCTGAAAGGTATTACAAATGGCTGCTCAGATATATATATCTAAATTTCTACATGGAGAGAAATTATGACTATAAAGCTTTGAGCAAAAACATCTGAATCAATATAGAGGTAAAGTCCCATTAAAGTTCAGAATAGACCTCACTTGTCTTCTTTACATATTTTCAGGGCTATTTGACCATTTGTAGCCATCCTTGGCTTGACCTATAGTTTTTCTTCTTTACCTACCACCTGGCTTATCTTCCTTGCCTGTCTGTCTTTGTCTCTCCTGAGAGCTAAGAGTAGCTGTCAGGATTGAATGTGCCCAGTAAATACACAGGAGCTCTGATTGCCAAGTTGGGGAAGCCACAGCAATCACTCCCTTATGGCCATTTGCTTGTAGAGCCAAGAACAACCATCATGAATCAGCTGGGAGTAGACCCTCACAACAAACAGACTGGTCTAGCTTATTATCTCTGAAATAGCTTCTTGGAGGAGTTTGCTTCTACTGAGAAGAAACACATGTTTACGCCCAAACAACTTAGTTCGGTGCGCTCCTCCTGAGAACAGTGTTGGAGCTCATGAGCCTTTAGTACTCATTTGGTAGATTTGTTACTCAGGACCCACCTTGTCCATCACTGCTGGAGTAGACTGCCTTTCCAAGTCCGCCCCCTGCTCTGTGCCTCCGGGTGTAGACAAAACCAGCCCTGCCTGATCAACGACTTGAGAAGTGCAGCAATTACGCAGAAAATAAATTGAGGGATTCTTTTATTTTAATCCTCTGAATATATTGCTTCAAAGGATGCATAAATTTCCCCAATAATTTGTCCTATTTCCATGTTATGTTTTTCATTTGAAAAGATAGCATGGAGGGAAAACGAGTCAATGGAAAGAGCATGAGTCTTGGAATGTGAGTTCCAACCCTGGATCTGCTATTTCCTGACTGTGAGCCCTTGAGTAAGTTGGTTAACTGTTCAAAATATCTTTTTTGTTTTGTTCTTATCTGTAAATCAGATCTAATAACAACTATTTATGAGAGCTGTTAACATTTGAATAATGTGACAATGTATAGAAACTGACAGTCCCTAGCAGATAACAAGGTCTTCATCCATGGTGGTGAATATTGTTATAATTATTATTTGTTAAGTGTCTACTGTGTGGCTTAGGATGAAGGCAACTATAGTCTAATTGAAAGGCAGTGGGGAGGAAGCTGGTTGAAATCTTTGTCATTATCAATTTTTGTGTCCCTTGGGCACATCTATCTGACTGAGCCTTACATCTTACATCTTAAAAAGTAGGAGAAAAAGTCATTCTCCTCACTTAAAAACCAATGAATTCATATTTTGGAGAATATGCTAGACTATACACTGTCAAGTAATCCCCCCTTATCTACAGAGAATATGTTCCAAAACCCCCAGTGGGTACCTAAAACCCCAGATAGTACCGAACCCTATATATACTAGGTTTTTTCTTACACACACATACCTATAATACAGTTTAATTTATAAATTAGGCACAGTAAGAGATTAACAACAATAATCATCAAATAGAACAATTATAACAATATACTATAATAAAATTTACATAAATATGGTCTCTCTTCCCTTTTCCCAAAATGTCTTATTGTACTGTACCTACAGCATGGTTATACTAGACAAAAAAATGAGTCATGTCCCAGGCAGGATGGAGCAGGGCAGATGTGGATTTCATCACGCTACTCAGAATGGTGTACAATTGAAAACTTAGGAATTGGGGGATGCCGGGAGAGCGCAGCAGGTGGAGCACTTGCCTTGCAACTGTGAGGTCTGGGAATCGAATCCTGGCCCTGGCCTGTGCCAACCCACATGCTGAACTGTGGTGCAACTGGTAAATACCAGGATGGCAGCAAAGGTTCTTGCCCTGCCATACAGAAGACTCCCAGTTTGGTTCCTGCCCCACAAGGCCTCACATTCACCTGTGTGGAGTGAAACTATGTCATAACTAATGACATACAACTATGGAGACTGCTCTGGGACCTTCCCCTGCTCTCTCTCTCTCTCTCACCTTTCAAACAATAAAATAAATCTTAAAACAATCAAAAAGTAGGAATTGTATATTTCTGACATTTTTCGTTTAACATTTTCAAATCATGGTTGAGCCTGGATAACTGAAACCACAGAAAGCAAAATGGTAAGTGGGGAGTATTGTGTTAGGTCTTCCTTGAAGTAGAACCTCACTTTTTACAGTCTTGGATTATTGATGAGGTTTTTCATGTAAGGAAACTGAGCCTCAGAGAGGGTAAGTAATTTGGCCCAAATGGTGACACTAGTTAGTGTCAGGGTTGAAATTTGAGCCTGAGTTTTTTAATATTTGTTTATACACCATTTGTAAAATAAGAAATTGTATTATAATTTAATAAGTGGTAGGTTTATTATTATTATTACTGTCAAGTGCTGGTTATGTTATAATACAGGGCTAGAGACTTGGTGTACAAAGAAAATAAGAAACAGTCCCTGACATTAAGGGCCTGAGAATCTATTACAGATGTTGTGTTCTTTGCCACATTAAAAATTGCCTTCCTAAAATAGGAACAATGTTCTGATTTAACAAAAAAGACATTTAAAGAATGTAATTAGTATTTTATCAGAAAAGGAGAAAGAAAAACAGTGGGTGACCCTAAAGTGTGGTGCAGATCAAATGAAATAATGACTAAGAAGTGAGCTGGGAAACAAAAGACATGTTTTAGATAGAAGACATTGTTGTTATTCTTTAGTATTATTATACTTATTATTATTAGATACCAATCCTCCAGAGAGAAGACTGAAAGGTCACACGCAAACTAGACGGGAGTCTGTAAGACGTGCAAGTGTGGGTTAAAATAAGAGGAGTCATTGGAGTTCAGAGAAGGAAACGCCTTGGGTAATGTTTGCAAGTTGCCTGAAACTCAAAGACTCCCGATTAAGACAAAAGATCCTGGAGATGATTCACCCACTTAATATTTGCCATATAGAACTGACGTGTTTGAAGGTTCTTAAATCATCTGGCCTATCTTGGAAGGGTGGGGTTGGATTTTTATCTTTGCAGACAAGGGAATTTAAGTTCCTGATGTAGTTAGAGCCAGATATAGGAAGGGTGAGGTAGAGACCAGATATTTCCAAGTTTGGTTACTGGAAGTGAAAAGATACCAGAGTTTAGAGCCAATCCCTCCCTTTAGTAGCAATGTGACTTTAGACAAGTTGCATTGAACTGTCAGAGTCTCGTTTTTCTCATCTGTAAGGGGAGGGTGAAGAACAGAATGTCAGTGACATCACTGGGTTGGTATGAGCGAAAAGTGAAATAGCACAGGCAAGAATATACTTGGTACTGAACTGTGTTTCTTCTTACCCATCCCTGTCAGATGTAGTAATGAATTTAACCCCTCTTTCCCAGCTGAAGCCAATAAAGGGGTCACATTTTGTAGAGCAGAAGGACTTTATTTCCCTCTTAACTGGAATGAAAGTATAAACTGCTTCAAGGGCCGGGCTGGTAAACTTTATTTATCTTCGTATCCTCAGTATCTGTCACAGTGCCTAGAACTTAGAAAGAAGTCCAAAATATTTATGAAGCTGAAAATATCACAAGGTTGGGAATGCTGGGATAACTCAACAGGTTGAGCGCTTGCCTTGCAACCTCGAGGTCTGGGGATGCCGGTCCCGGATCATGCAAACCTGTGTGCTAAACGACAGCATAGCTGGGATGTCAGCGAAAGTTTTCACCTCCCATAGGGGAGGTCCTCGGTTTGATCACTGCCCCCTGCAGCCCCACATCCACCTGTGTGGAAAGAAACTATGTCACAAATAATGATGCACACCTATGGAGACTGCTCTGGGCCCTCCCCTTCTCTCTCTCTCCTGCTCTCAAACAATAAAATAAATCTTAAAAAAAAATTATTAAGTTGTTAATAAAACTTTAAATTGTCTCCCCCCTACCTACCCCATCCCATCTTGACATCAGAAGAAATATCAAACCAACATCTTTGAGAGAGCTTTGTTTCTGGTTTGGTCAAGTAGCCCCTATTGAGCCAACCTTCATAAAGATGAAAACTATGAACGCTGGGCAAAACATATGGAAAAAACCAGTTACTTGAAGGCACTAGAGAGTAAATAAAAGTTCATGGATACTAGAAGAGTGTCAGTTCACAAAGTAGATGACACTGGGTACATCCCCCCCCCCCCCCAATCCCCTCCACCTCTCCCACCCTTCTTTTTTTTTATAGTGCTCAGCCTGAGGGCAGGGGACAGGTCCCACTCAACCTGTGGCCTATGGGAATGAATAAAACCAGAGGGAAATGGTACCTCACTGGCTTGAAGAACCAAAAGACAGTATTCAGGCCAACTAAAGCTATGGAAAGTAAAGAGAAAATCCTAAAAAGAAAAGAATCAGAGAGCAAAAGCCTTCAATACTTTCTAAACTCTGCCTAGATCTCTGACTGATTTGTGAATCATGCATGAACAAGGCATTGACCAAAAAGAATTAATACATAATGGAATCCAAAGTTTCTATAACATACATTTCATAATGTCTGGGACATAACCCAAAATTAATTGATGTAGAAACAAACAAACAAACAAAAACCCTATTATCTAATATCTAAGGAAAACAAAAAATTATACAATTGTAATATGAACTTTATAATGTATACAGACGTAATGCATATTAGAACCATAGCATAATGATGTGTATGTCTGTATTTTACATGAAGTAGAACAATATTGGCTTTAAATATTAAGAATACATATTGTAATTCCTAAAACAAACACTAAAAACATAATGCAATAGGTATGGCTAAAAAGCTAATAAATACACTAAAAATGGACTTCCAAATTATCTTCATTCATTTCAGATCTGAATCCTACTGCGGATTTTCAGGCCTACCCCAGCACTCTCTGATTCTAACCGCAGAACAACAGTGTAGCAAATGTAGATGTGAACATCCGTGAGGGCTCCCTAGTGACCTGACCCCTCTAGTTTTAATGAGAACCGAAAGGAAAGAAATAGAATTCAGAAGGGACGTCCCGATTTAGGGATGTGAGCAAGACAAGGGCACGTAAACAGAGCAGAGTAGAGTCGTCCGTGGAGTGCAAGGGTGGGAAATGAGTGAGACACTCCGGGGGCGCGTTTTCGAAGCCTGCTTCCTGCAGCTGCTAGCTCAGGACTGAGCAGGCTGTCAGGCAGGGAAGAGAGCACCAGCCACAGCCACTCACATCCAGCGCTTTGGACGAATTGGGTTAAACAAGTGGCTAAGCATGTTGCTAACTACAATATTGCTGAAGGGAGCAAAAGAGCAAAAGGAGGGGAAGCCGGGATGGCTCAGTGGGTTAAGTGCTCACTTTGCAGCGCCGGGGACCAAGGATCGAATCCCGGCCCTGGCCGGTGCGGATCCATATGCTGAACTGGGAAGTTCCCTCAGTTCGGTTCTCTCTGTCTCTGTATATCTCTCACTCCCTCTCTCTCTGTCAAAAACAATTAAAAAAATTAAAAAAAAAAAAAAGAGCAAAAGGACATTCTTGTCCCTCTTCCACCCAGTATTTTTTGCACCTGTATTGGTGCATCACAAAGCAGAGGAAGTTGCTTAACATAGTTGCCATCAATCCCTGCAGTTTCTTCATGTATCACACACACTTTTCAGGAGTCAGTTTTGGCTATTTCAAAATCAATAGCTGTGGGGGAATAAAGGTGTCCCAGATGTCCACACTAAGTCAACCCAAAATTCCCCATTATTTCTTTTTTAATTTTTTTTAAAAGATTTATTTTATTGTTCCCAACAGCGACACAGACAGAGAGACAGAGAGAAGGGGGAGGACCCAGAGCAGCCTCCACAGCTGCATGTCATCAGCCTTCGAGGTGGCTTCATTCCACACAGGCGGGCGGGGGCCACATAGGGTGGGAACTGGGCTGGGGGCCCCCCACATGGGAGGCACATCCCCCCCGAGCCAGGGGCTAAACTGGGGGTGAGGGATGAAAACCGAACTGGGGGCTCCTTGCACGGGAAGCACACCCCAGCCCAGCACATAGGTCTGCATGGGCCGGGCCAGAACTCGACCCCCAGTCCCTGGGACTGCAAAGTGAGTGCTCAACCCGCTGAGCGCCCCCAGTCCCCATCCCCCCCCCCCCATTATTTCTGGGTAAAGGAGGACTTGCAAAGACGGAAGAAATTAAATTGGGAACTTTAAACCATATATGAGTATTATGGGAACTCCTTCATGTAGTTTTCTGGCATCTGCCTATCTGACAGCCCTAAAGGTGACCAACCCAGTTCTGACTCAGTACCCACAGCAGAATAAATTGAGAGAAGGAGTAAAAGCATATCCCTTCCCAAAAGAAGTTATGATTTGAGGGAGAACTCTCAATTTGGAGCTGAGATGAACAAAATCACAATGTGGGCCTTCAGTATTTTTGAGGATGACACAAGAAGTAAAATACTGACTATGTGGGCTACTGGATCTTTGGGTTCTGTGAGTGACTAGACTGGACTCTGGAAAGCCCTGTTGTGGGAGATGCTTTCCAACTACCCAATTGAGCAGCAGCCGTCCTGGGACTAGGGTCAGGTGAGTGAACAAAGTTATGGCAATGCCAAAAGAAACTCAGAACTCAAGACAAGTAATGGAAAACAAAATTTTTTTTTATCAAAAATAAACATAGAATGCAATGCTTAATCAAAATCTATGTAAAAAATTTGTGATGAACAAAATATCAAAATTTTATATCAGCACAAGTCGTTCCTATTTGCTTTACGACCCTGTGCAACGCCGAGGGGCAGCTGATTTCCTCCCATTAGCCTTTGGTTCTCGGGTCTGCGCCGCTGTTGCAACCCCTTGGGTGGGTCTGAGGGTGGATAATGGTGAACAAACAAATTGAATATTGGAGGGCTTTATATATAGGTGGAGATTTTTTGTTTTGTTTTTATTTATTTTTTAATTGTAGAGCTTTCACTCATGTTTCCATTTAGTTCAAAATCTGAGAGGGTATTTTGATATGTGCACTCATTTTTCCTTTGCCTCAGGCTCCAATAAGCTTCAGCCTGGCACTCACCTGGGCAGGGTGTGCTGTGACTGGGCAGAGTAGAGGAAAGCCAAGAACGCTTTTACTGAATACTTGATTCATAAAGGGGCTTTGGACAATCCAGGATGAGTTGATTGACAGCTGAGGGTCTGGTGGCTGGCTGATGGCAAATTCATAAAGATGAAGGTATGAAACAAAGGAAACGGGAGGACTCAGGGTGGTAACGGAGCCCTGGCAGTGGAGAACTTTGGCTGAGGGGATGGCTACTAATCTTAGTCCTGTTACTACCTTCCCATGTCATCCAGCTGCGTTAAACACTTCTAAACTTCTTTCCACACCAGGAAAATGAAGTGGTTCTCAGATTTGTTTCATCTGGGAGTCTTTTATCCCAATGACTCTAATGGGAACGCCATAGGTAGAAGCACAGCCGATCGGCTGAACTTGAGTTGTGAAACCAAGACCCTCATGTGTTCAGCTTCTCCTGACCCTCCTCAGGGAGCCCCATGGAAACTTCCACCATCACAGGCTTTCTCAGAGCAAAGTTTAAAAACTGTATGAGGGAGTCAGCGATGTCCATTTTAGTTCTGGCGTTCTATTCTAGTGCAGAAGAAAGCCCTTCCTGTGTTTGCAGGTTGACAATTTGACAATGAAGTGTTTACTCATGTCAAAAAGCCAGGGGAGCCTCCAGCCTTTGGATTGCACTTTTGGGTGTGCCCTGTTCTGTTTCTGGGCCCTTTTAGCCTGCAAGGCCCATGGAATTAGCAGAAGTATCAAGAGGGTTTAGTCAGCCTCGCTATGGCCGGTGCAATTATACAGTGGATGAGGCACACTGCCAGAGTTTTAACATGAAGCAGGCACCCCTGGGGAACATTGACAAATGACCAGGGATTGTCTGCACATGGCCAGGAGCCAACGGCAGCCAGCTGGGCCTAACTTCCTGATGAATGTGACAGTTCCAGACCTGTGAAAGGTCCAGGACTGGGGCTGAATGAATGTAGTGGTACTCAAAACAACAACGAGGTCTTCGTCATCTTTATTAGGATTGTTAGTCTCTCAATTATGGTGGATGTTATTCAATTATTATGGATCTTCAAGGATGTAGCAGCCTACTTTTAAAACATAGCTGGCAGGGCAGCAGTAGAAGCTGTAGAAAAGGAAAGGATTTCAGGGTCTGACAGATCCAAGTTGGAACCCCCGTTCTACCTCTCACCAGCTGTGTGATCTTAGGCTGGTTCTTAAGTTTGTCTGAGCTTCACAATTCTTAGCTGTCAAATGGAAATTGCCTAATACTGCTGTTGTGATTGCTATAAATATGATTATTTAAATGAGATACAGTAGGTACTCAGTACATGTTCTCTTCCTTTCTTTTTTTCTGTAACTCTCAGCTCCTTAAAGAAAAAGATCACGAAAACTTATCTGCTTAATTCAATGTTGAGATCTCTTGTGTGGGATTACATTATTTTGTTTTTCTTTTCTTATTTTCCAAGTTTTCTACAGTAAATGTGTATCAGGATGTTTGAAATGGTATATTTGAATAAAAGCGGGGTTTGGGTGCAGAATGAAACTCATAGTCTCAACAAAGGACTAATTTTCTTTACATATAAAGGGCCCCTAGATATTAATAAAAGGACCAACATTTCAATAGAATTATGAGTAAGGAAAATACTAGGCATCATTAAAGATGTGATTAATTTAAATAAAGTCTTTAGGGTGCGTCCTAAACCAAATGACTGGTGTTCTTATAAGAAGAGGGAATTTGGGGGAAGCCGATGGCTCAGTGGGTTGAGTGCTCGCTTTGCAGTGCCGGGGACCGAGAATCGAGTCCCGGCCCCGGCCCGTGCAGAACCATGTACTGGGCTGGGAGCTCCCCCAGTTCGGTTCTCTCTCTGTCTCTGTCTCTGTATCTCTCTCTCTCTCTCTGTCAAAAGTAAAAATAAACAAATAAAAATATATTTAAAAGAAGAGGAAATTTTGACATTGAAAGCAATGTCGGACATGCACACACATGGGTTGACTGTGGTACGACACAGCGAGAAGGTGGCCGTCTGCAAACCAGTGAAAGACGCCTCAGAGGAAAGCAAGCTGCCAACACTTTGGTCTCGGACTTTCAGCTCTAAAACTCTGAGAAAATGTCTGTTGTGTAAGCCCTCAGTCTGTAGCACTTAGTTCTGGCAGCTCTAGCAAACAATAGAGCTCCCATTTTAGTTCTGGCGGCTGTGACGAAATAACTTAGACTGGGTAGTTTAAACAACAGACTTTACTTCTTACACTTTTGGAGGCTGGAAGTCCAAGACTAGGGTGTCAGTATTGTGGGGTTCTGACTGGAACCCTCTTCCTGGCTTGCAGATGGCTGACTTTTTTATGTATCCTTACGCGAAAGATAGAGATGGAGATGAAAGAGATAGAGATAGAGGATAGAGGTGAGGGAGAGAGAGAGAGAGAGAGAGAGAGAGAGAGAGAGAGAGAGAGAGAGAGATCTGTTCTTTTTCTTTTCTTATGAGGCTACTAATCTTATTATCAGGATCCCACCCCCATGACCTCATCTAATTATTCTCCAAAGCCATCACCATCACATTGAGGATTAGGGCTTCAACATACAGTTTTTTGGTGGGGAGGTAGGCGGGTACAACACAAACATTCAGCCCATAGCAACTCCCTTGGAACTTGAGCGGACTTTTATGAGCCCCTCAATGTAGAGTAGGGCAGAAGTGAGGCTGTGTGACTTCCAAGGCCAGGTCATTGAAACGCCAAGCCTTTCTGTTTCTGAAATGCTCTCGCTTGGCATCCAGAGCCATGAGGAAGCCCGGCGGCCCCAGGGAGAAGCCATGTTTAGCAGTTCCAGTAGACAGCCAGCCCCAACTTCTAGTTGTGAGTCTTCAGATGATGATTCCGATTCCCAGTCAAGGCATCCCTGGATTTTAGCTACCCCAGCACATACCATATCACACAGAGACAAACTGTTCTAGAGAAACTTGCTCAAATTGTCGATTTCACAGGAAAACAAATGACTGTTGTTTTTTGCCTCTAAGTTCGGGGTTGCTTGTAAGGCTGAGCCCGGATCCCTTTACCGAGCCTGTGTATCCACCCTGCAGGTGCTGCGAGTGTGAGTTGCTAACAGTGTACAGCTTCCCCCTTTTTAGGGGACAGCATTAAGCTGGCTGGTTATGTCCACCACCCCCAACCCAGGGGCAGCCCACAGTGGATGACTGATTGGTACAAAATGGTTCTCTTGCCTCAAGGCAGAAACGACTGTGTCGTACAATTCACACTGCAGTGGCGCTGTGTGTTTAGGCTAAAGATCCATCCCTGGTGAGAGCACAGCCTTGTCTAGCTCTTTCCCTGACCCATCCCCTTCTCTCCCTCCTTTCTCCTGAGAGCTCCCTGCACTGGAGTTCCTGCCTCGAGCTCTATATCTATACAGCTGACCTGGGACAGGCACTCAGAAAAGGATTAGGATGTTTGGGGGGAGAATTTTTTCCCAGTCATTTCTTGGTGCTCCCATTGCCAAAGATAACTTTGTAAATATTTTGGTGTACATGAAATTATCTAATACTTGGAGAGCATTTAGTACATTCCCTAGCCAGAAACAAGTACTTCATAAATGTCAGTCATTACTGTCATACTCCTCACTACTTTTTCTATATTTAAAAATTGTATCTATTTACTGAATGCGTACTACATGTCAGGCACTGTTCTAACATATTTCATGTTTAATTCACTTAGTCCTCACAACAATCTTATCTAATGGACACTCTCATTACAAATGAGGCAACTGAGGCTCAGAGAGGTTAAATAACTGACCCAAGTATTTAGAGCTATAAGGGTTCAGAATTAGTTACTTTAGAATTAGTCACTTCGGAACGTACCTGTGCGGTACGCAGATTAATTTAAGGTAAACACAACTGAGACTCTGAGGGGCTTAAGAGAAATTTCACCCCCTCCCTTTTAACCTCCAAGAATTAGGGCCCTTAGGGAAGCTGGGGTGGCTCAGGAGGTTGAGTGCTTGTCTTGCAGCCCTGGGGTCCGAGGATCAAATCCTGGCCCCAGCCTGTGCAGACCCATATAGTGAACTGGAGTGGGCCTCTGGTTTGGTTCTCACTGGGGTGAGCTTCCCATGTGGGAGGTTCCTGGCCCAGTTCCTGCCCTGTGCAGCCCCGCACCCACCTATGGAATGAAACTACCATATGTAGAAAACCAATGAGGGGCAACTATGGAGACTGCTCTGCCCCATCCCCCACCTTCTTTCTGTCAAAAACAATAAAAATAAAAATAAGACTTAAAAAAAAAAGAAAGAAAAGAATTAGGGCCATTGCTCATAATAAGAGATTATGAGAGTTAAACTTTTTGACCTGCCTATAATGGCAGGGCAACTGCTCTTACTATTCTACAATGACCTTCTGAAACTGTAAGTTGTCTTTTTTCATCCATAGCTCAGAATGTCACATATACCGCATTTTCCCTTTCTATCTCTCACACTCCAAGTGAGAACTGAACCTAAGACCAACAAGCCATAATGCCCTTTCTAGCTCTGAACTTCTCTTGTATGTGGGATCTTTGACTCATGTATGTGGGGTTTCTTTAAATTTGATTTTCTCTTGTCAATCTGTCTCATGTAGATTTGATTATTCAATCAGCAAGGAGAAGAGAGAAGGAGGAATTTTTCGCATTCCCCAGAACAAATAAGTGACAGAGCTGGAAGAGTGATGATATATTTCTGCATGAGTTCCTCTTTGTGGCCAATTGCTTCAGCATGGGAGTGGATACTTTGATGCATTTTAAAGAACTGTAAGTAGGCATAGTCATTCACTCCAAGTGTGACTCTCTTCCCTGTCTGGGGAAGTACCCTGATCATAATCTTAAATGGGTCTTTCTTCCTGGAGTAACCTCACTTCTTTTCTCTAATTATCCAAATGTTAATCAATAAGAGTCACATTGAATGGTATCTCTCCCTGCAGTTTTCTCTGGTCTCAGCGGCACTTTCCCTCCTCTTCTGCAATGAACTTCTCCAGCATTTGTTAGATGTCCAAGCTGTTTCTTGCCCTAACAGTTTCCTGCCACCACTGAATTGACCCCAACACATTCCCTATCGAGAGAACTTATATTTACCGAGGAGCTTGTTTCCACCTGCTAGCCTGAGAGCTCTTTAAGGACAAGTCCAAGCCTTATTTATGTTGATTTTTCGACACTCTTGTATAATACCTGACACAGAGTGGGCATACACACACAAACACATGTTGATAAGATTAATGAATTAGCAAACTATTTCATGCATGTATGTGTTTTCTGTCTTTTGTCTAAATTGTGAAGTCCTTGAGGCCCAAACCTGGTTTTCAATTTCCTTTGTGACCCTCATGTCTAGCAAATGGGAGGTCTGGGCCAGAAATATTCATGGAACTGGATGGGAATTGTCTGCCCTAACGCATCGGCCACACTTTGGTCTTGCTCTGGGAAAAGGATGCCCTCTGTCAAAGGGAAACAGTCCCATGTGAAACCCTAGAGAAATTTTTAATCTTTGAGTTTGTTGCCTGGTTGGTCCTATATGTGTTGTTTCCATAACTCCGCCTGTGACCAAATGTCCTTGACTTGACCTTGTGGGAATATGTAAACCACGAGACCCAAGGAGGGATGTGTGTGGGAGGAGGGGATTATGTGATGTGGAGCAAACTTTATTTGCAATTCCCTGACTCAGGAGCGAATTCTGGGAAATGGCAAGAGGTGACTTCCCTAAGAGGGCTGCCGGCTTCTACAAAGACAATACTTTTTATGGGGATGGCACTCAGCCAGCCTGACAAGAAGGGGCAAACAAAGGGACAGCTGACTCCAGACTCCACCCTCCACCAGCACCAGCTCTTTTACAGGCTAGTTTTTAGCACAAAGCTTCTCCTTCAGGAATTGAAAGCGGACCTAAAGGGATATGGTCTACCCCTTCGTACTGAAAGACCAAATTCATTTATTTCTGTAAATAAAAGCTAACTTTTAAAATGCATCCAGAAGCTTGCAATTCAAAATATTCCAATGCACACTTTTTCAGTGTGAACAATAAATACCCGACCTCCTCTCCTCCATGCTTATCTATTTTGCAAGCATACATAATCAATAGTGGGACTTATTCAAAGAAATATATATTTATCTCTGAAGAATAAGAAAACTGCGGCAAGGTACAGGGGTTTGAAAATGTTTATTAGGCTTCAAAGAATATTTTAAAATTTGTTTTAATATTTGTTATCAAAGGTCGTGCCCAGATAGTTTCAAGTTCACCCTTAAGGTCACCATGTGTACGTGCTGCTTTAAGTCAGAGAGGATGAGGGATCCGTGGGCTGGGGTCAGGGTTGAGAAAGGGTAGGGAGAAATTCTGGGCATCCACAGTTGTGCGAAGTACTTGTTCTTTCTTAATTTTGTTTACTTAAGAAGAGAAAAAGAAGTCCACATGTCTCTTTGAAGTCTCATGGGACTGTTTTCACTGTGAGCACACAGAGAAAGCCTGCCTGCGCTTGTTCCTGGAATGCTGGTCACACCATTTATTGTCCTTGGATTTAATGCCTGCTTTGCCTTTGGGATAAAGATTCATTCATTCCTGTGCCAGGAAATAAAGAATCCTATTGTCTTCTTGCCCAAATTGTTCTAAGACCATCTCATTTATTTATTTTATTATTATTTTTTTTTTTCTGGGTCTGACTAGCCCAGATAGCATCTTGTTGGGCCCCATGATCCAGTTTCCAAAAGAGACACTGTACCCTTTTTGTTGGAGCTTTTGTGTCACAAGACTGTCATACAGAGCAGACCTGTCCTTAGTCCCAGGAACCTTGCCCCCTTCACAGGGATCCTTATCGACCTCAACAGAATGCCAAGCCACACTTGTGGTAATTCTCCACTGTAAGGACTGTGTTTTGTAGTGTAGGACAGGCAGAGTGCTGAAGTGCCCTTGGTCCGTGGGGAGGAATGGGTATAGCTATTCGGCATGCTGTGACATGCTTTCTCCCAGAATATCCCTTGCTTATTTACAAGAATAAAAGCCAGCTTAATTACAAAGAACACAGAAGTGTGAGAAAAAGTAAAGGGCAGAAGAAGTTCCCAGTAAGTTGGTTCTCTCTTCTGAGGAAAATCACCTCCAGGGACTGCAGCCTAAACAAATTCCTTTTCCATTCCCAACAGAATGCTCTTAGTTATTTAGAGGGTTTAATTCCAATTCATGACAATAGTCACATTATCTCTTCCACATCTGCTCTCCCGAACCTTCCCGAAAGTCTTCCTCTGCCAGGAGACTTACCAGCCTCCCAGCCACGAGAGGAGGGTGAGACCATTGCTCACCCCACAGTTCTCTTGTCTGCTTCAGTTCCAGACAAAGACAGCCTCACTCCACTGTACTGCTGGTCTCTCCTTTCCGTTCTTCATCCAGCGTCTCCTCCAGCGTGAGTTCCAAGGTATTCCTGCCCTGTATAGTCCTGGCCCTTCCTTTAGTAACTGGCTGCATTGCCCTGCCCTATAAAAATGCCCAGGTCTCTAATCTTTTACAAACACCCTCCCTTAACGTGTGTCTTTCTCCCCTTCCTCCCCAATACTTCCCTTTCTCTTCACCTCACTTCCCAGATAAGATCACCAGGATATTTATACTTAACGCCTCGACTTCAGTCTACACTTCGCATGCTGCCCTGTTCATGACTATGGTTTCCTCTTTAGACCCTCTACCTTTCCCAACACAATTTCCCTCTCTCCGCTCACAATTGCATAAAATGGTCTGGAATAGGGCATTAAAGACCTCCTAATTATGAGAGGCAAAGGACTCATTTAAGACTCATCTTGCTTGCCTTTCATAGAGCAGTTGTCTCCACTGGTTGTTCCTTTCTTCTTGAAATTCTCTTGATTTCCACGACACTGCTACCTGCTAGTTTTCTCGCTTCTCTGACAATTCCTCTCCACTCCCACACTCAAACGCTGATATGTCTTGGGGTCCTTGGGGCTTAGCTTCCTTCTTTCTCCTGCTAATTTCTCCTAAACCCATGGTTCCACCCCTTACCTGCATACTGAGGATCCCTATAGACCTTTCCTTTGAGTTCCAACCGCTTCCTTCAAGATTCCTTCCCCTGGATGTCACATGGGCAGCTCAAACACAACATACTGAAAATTTCACTTATCTTTCCTGTAAACCCTATTCTTCCTCCTGTACCCTGAACCCAGGAAATAAAACCCCCATCCATCTACTCACCTGAGTGAGAAACCTGAATAGGAGGAGGTCATTCAAGCTTTCTCTTACCTCCCGTAGTCAA
The DNA here is from genome assembly GCA_004027555.1 of Craseonycteris thonglongyai. NCBI lineage: Eukaryota > Metazoa > Chordata > Mammalia > Chiroptera > Craseonycteridae > Craseonycteris > Craseonycteris thonglongyai. The sequence continues at coordinate 7,042 of PVKE010001713.1, read as the reverse complement.
ATAGTTACCAAGTCTTGTAGACTCAACCTCCTTCACATCTCTGATATATGTCCACGGCCCTCCTTCCCTCCAGTCCTGCCTTTTCCATGCATTATGGAAATGCTCTTCTTGCCCTCCAGCCTTCACATCTGTGATCTGTCTCCCACGTCTGCGATCTGTCTCCCACGTCTGCGATCTGTCTCCCACAAAGCAGCTGGAGTGAGCTTCGTCCAGTGGCTTCCTGTTGCTTTACCTGACATTGGGCAGCCCCAGCTGAGCCCTTAGTTTTCCAGTTTGATCTCTTGTCTCAACCTCTTGCACTTCACTCACCACACAGACACATGCTAAGCAGACACGCTCTTTTCTCCTAGCCCAGAATAATGCGCTTCCTTTTCGGATGTTTCTTACGTGCTGCTGGTTTTGTTACTTGTGATTGAGGGTATTTCCCTAGGCTGTCAACTTACTTGAACGTCATCCCATCTGCACATCTTTTTCCACATGCAATTCCAGGGTAATTTCATCTCTAACTGTAAGGTTCGACGAAGAAGGACCATACCAAGTTCTGGCTTAGTGAGAGAGTTTATTAGAAAAAACTGAAAAAGGCTGGGCTGACTCCAAAAGAGGGAAAGACGGTGTCAGCAACTTCTCGGGCATGGGGGAACAATTTTACAAGTTGGTATCAGAAGAACCAGAAAGGGAAGTGGGGGAAGAGTATCAGGAAGTACCCGTTTCGTGGGTAATCTGGTGCCAAGCCCCAAATGCTTCAAGCTGGGGTGGAAAGCGCCTGCAGGCTTTAGCAACAGAAACGTTCTTCAGGGAGGCACTTGGGGCTGTTGCTTTGTTCTCGTGTTGATCTGTTTCTGCTTCCACCATCACTCCCTTTAGTCCTCACACTAACCTCTAGCTTCTCCTGAGCAATACCTCAATCCCTACCTGTAGGTACTCATGACTGCAATTCCCCACTGTTCTCTCTGCTGTGTCTCATGGCACTCTACATTCTTCAGCTGTGGAATCCATAGCCCTTTATTACCAACATGTCTCATTTTTGTTTCAGCGCTTATCACCATACTAGAACTGAGCCAATGTTTCTATGAATGAGTGAGTGAGTGAATGAATGGATGAATGGAGTCTTACCATTTTCAGCTAGACAAGAGTAACTAAAGAATTTTTCCCTAGAGCGTAAGTGTGCTATGAGAAAAGGAGAGAAGGTCACGTGTCTTACCCAATATTTTTAACAGTAATGAATATGGAGTTTCTCTTATTTAAAATTTGTAGAGTGTTTACTGAGTGTTAGGTAGCACAAAAACATTCCCTGCTGTTAGTCAAACATTAAAATGGCCCTGTCAGGATAAGTGCTTTTAAAGCTTTTTAATATTTTGAAGATAAAATTACGGTGTTTGGTTAGAGAACCCTTTGACAATTTGAATTTATAAGTTTTGCAACTAGATTTGTATTTGACTTTTACGTACTAGTAACACAATCATTTGAACGTGTGGTCTGTGGTTTTACTCGTTTGCATTCACAGGCTCACTCCTTGGTAGTCGTGATGAGCATATTCTCAGCTCCACATATGTAGATTATTTGCCTAAAGATGGCGGAGGAAACACACACCCTACTTGCTACTATTTACTGAGCATTGACTCTATACCAGACACTTTCTATATATCGTTTTATTTAATCCTTACAACCTTGGGAGGCAGGGGTTCATTTACAAAAGAGGAAACTGAGGCTCTACACATGCCATTCAGTAGGATTCCTATCTGGCAATAGGTTTTCATCAAGAGTTTGCTTTGCTTTTGGCCATGTTGTGGGACAGAGTGTGGTGAGGAGGCAAAGATGCTTGTCTGCAAATCCTTGCTAATCACTGGCCTCTAGTACCTGCCAATCATCCTGGGTCTTGCTCTGTCCTGAGGCCTTTGTTCTTCTATAACTACTCAGATAAAGACCTGATTGTGTCATTCTACCCCTCTTTTTATGTGACTGGTTCCCACATGCCCCAACTACCTACGTGTCCGTTTGTTTTATTCTCTGAAATTCAGTACCTGTGAAATTCATCTAGAGCCAGATGTTCTTTTCAAAACTAAATACCCAGATTTTTTAATTTTACAAGATAATCTATATTAATAAGTAATGAGAGGAGGGTTAGAGAATCTCTCTTTTTTATTCATGTTGTAAGGATGAAACTTGGAAAAATCAATAACGTAGCTAGACTTAACTATGTAAAATGTGATTCACTTTATAGTTTGCTATTCAGCCACCTGTTTTCTCTGGTTCTCCTCCTTCACTGATTGATTTAATGACTCTGACTTATTCCCTTCCTTGAGGCTATACACATCTTGTTAGTCTAGTTAATCAGCAATCAATGGAACCCTGACCAGAAAAAAGTAATCTCTCCACCTCCAGGCACCTGGTCATGGGAACTCATGACTGCAATTCCCCATAGTTTTTGCTCATGACTCACACAGCATTCCAGACACAGTCGCTGAATTCAAGATAATATTATGTTGGAGCAATAATACAGCCCCTCACCCTCAAAGACTCCAACATGCAATTTCTCAATTGTCATCTCTGAATCCTGCCTGACTAGCCTCCACCTCTCTTCTCCTTTGTCCTTTCTCCTACCTATCTACCTACAAAAACCATTTAACTCTGGTTTGGGGAAGAGGGTTTTTTTCCAAGACATAAGTCTGTCATTTCCCTTAGCTGTTGGCTTCTAGAATAAAGTGCACTTTTCTCCTTACCAATTCTTGTTACTCAAGTTTTCAGGTACGGGTGGAAAGTGGCCCCAGACTCGAATTCAGTAACAAAATGAAAGTTCATACTAAACGCTGCCTTAAAACTGTGTCATAGAGTGCCAGTGTTGTTCACCCAAAGGATGAGTCTTAGGGTAAACTTCAAGACAAGATGTGGGAAAAATTTATGTCACAGTTGGCCAGGAGATATGCTATTTTAAGAAAAATGTGAAGTCTTGAATTGGGAAAAGGCCTCAAACTCACTAGACGCCACATTGCAAAAAAATAAGAAGAAACAGACAAAATTAATTTTAATAACATACTTCATTTAGCCTAACCAATTAAAAATATTATCATCTTAACATGTAATCAAAATTAAAAGTATTTATGAGATACTTTACCTTTGTTATTAGTACTAAGTCTTTGAAGACTAGTATGTGTTACATATACTGGGCTATTTCATGTGCTTAATAGTGAGTGGTTACCCTGTTGAATAGAACAGCTCTGGAATCCTAGGGGAGAAAGAAACTCAAAAGTTATTAAATCCTACAACTCTTTGAGCACTGGAAACCCCTAGAAAGCATCAAGGCTAAGTGGCTGTTCTGTCCATGGGTGAGCAGATCTAGAAATATAAAATGCTACTTCACAACATGGGGACGCTCTGACCTTCAGCAAGGTTTTAGACTCTGATCCCCCAAGTTCAGAGAAAACAATACCTTTTTCACAGGAGAACCTTTCAACTACCTTAAGACCATTATGATCCCTGCATTTGCTCTTTAGGCTAAGCTTCCCTAATATTTTCAACTGCTCTCTATATGAAGGGCAAGATTTCCAGACTCAAAGGAGGTAGGACACAATCATTTCTTAAGTGCTTTTCAGCTCAAGTGCCCATGACTCCAAATATTAAGCTGCCAACTGCAAGATTCTGTATAAAGTAGAAGCCAAAAACTTCAAAGAAAGAAATAGGCCAAGTACATTGATGAGTCATGTGCTCCCATCCACATGTGGTAGGACCAATTAAAAGAGAAAATTGTGATGTCTCTGTGTAGATCCACAGCTTCTCCTTGCTGTTGTTCTTAACCCCTTGCATGCTGCATTTTTCTCTTTGGGGCCCCTATAGCCTGCTCTACTATTTAATCCCTCCCTATACCCTCCACACGTACAGAGCCCACCCACCAACCGCTCAGAGACTGAGTGCGTAGTCATTTATTAGTGTGAGTTCAAGTCAGTGAATTTTTCCCCCAAGAATAATTGTGATTAAAACCTTATTTCTAATAATAGGTATCAGAAAGCCAGCACAGCTTCCTGTTCATGAAATAAGTGGTAGAAATTCAGCTATACTTCATTTTAAGCAAAAATTCATATTTAGGTCATTGGTTTGTCTTATACAATAGATCTTTTCAAAAAGTTTTATTTTATTAGTTTTTGTGTTGTTGTTTTCTTTTTTTGACAGAGAGACAGAGAGAGACAGAGAGAGACAGAGACAGAGAGAGACAGAGAGAAGGAAAAGGGCCCAGAGCAGTCTCCATAATTGTACATCATCAGTTTTCCACCTGTTGTTTTTTTTTCACACAGGTACTGGGAGTTCACACAGGGCAGGAACTGGGCTGGGGGCTTCCCACATGGGAAGCACACCCCAGTTCAGCATATGGGTCTGCACAAGCCAGGGCCAAGGCTGGATCCTTGGAACCCAGGGCTGCAAAGTGAGTGCTTAACCTGCTGAGCCATCCCGGCTTCCCCATTATAAAATAGGTTGAACAAACTGAATGACTTACATAGGCAGAGCATACCTTCTCCCTTTACTCTATCTAGGTCTTTTATCTATTTATTCAATAGCTGATAGATTGTAAATGAGTCACTACCCACAGGCTCTGGTAGGTCAACCAGTGGAAAGTTATCAAGAGCTTTGGACAGATTTGCCCAAATTCCTCTGTGCAATTCACATTATTAGGGTGGACACAAAGATGGAGAGACCCTGAGAGTTGCAAACAGCAAGGACATGGCCCCTTATGCTAAAGGAAGTAGTTGGTAAACTATTGCCAACTAGGTAAAGAATATCTTTTGCTTTTTGCAAAATTGATGCATCCAGGACAATTTATTATAACATGTTAAGGAGAGAGATATGAAAGCATTTATTTATTTATTTATTTATAAAGATTTATTTTATTATTTTGAGAGGTGAGAGAAAGAGAGAGAGAAAAAGGGAAGTGGGGAGGGCTCAGAGCAGTCTCCATAGATTAGTTGTGACATAGTTTCATTCCACACAGGTGGATGTGACCCATGCATGATGGGAACCAAACTGGGGCCTCGTACATGGGAGGTGAGGACCTTTGCTACCATCCTGACAGTTATCAGTTGCACTGAAGTTCAGCATGTGGGTTTGCTTGAGCTGGGTTTGGGATTTGATCCCTGAACCTCGCAGTTTCAAGGCAAGTGTTTAACCCATTGAGCTATCCTGGCCTCCCTGAAAGTATTTATTAAAGTCTTTTCAATAGTAAATTCTCCTATGAGAGATAACTTAATTTACAAAATAGAATTTACCTTTTTCAAAAACACATCCTTTGAGAAGACAGACATATTATCAGTACCTATTCATACCTATTTTTACAGCCCAGAATTAACATTGAGAAGAGTTTGGCCAACTGCCTCAACATTAAGAGGCTTTTGAAAAAAACAAAACAAAAAACAGTCGAAGAAGGCAGAACCTTAAATAAAGGAAGATAGAGTGTTAGTTTTGAAGGAGAAGAGAAATGATAAAAATATTGAGTAAATGAGGTAAAAGGATTTATTTATTCTCAGGCCTTTTTGTGGCAGATTGTATTTTCTAAATATGGCCACAACATCTCTCATTCTACATACTTTTCTATACTGTGACCTTGTTATGACCTCATTAATAGGTAGAATCTAATTTGCCACTCCTTGAAAATGAAATATTATGACTCACGTGGAACCCACAGAACTGGGTGGAGGTGACTTTGTATGACTGACTATTGCTTATTATTTTCTTAAAAACATAGTAAATACTCTTTTATTGTATAATACCTTGAATTACTATAAATAACATATACATTTTTTTAATTAACCTTTTTATTTTGAAATAATTGTAGTACTACACACAGCAGAAAGAAATAGTACAGAGAAATCCAATATACTCTTATGGCTAAACAAATCATGGTACACTTAATGGTAGCATCATGCAAAACTAGTTCAACCAGGATATTGATATTTATGCGGTAAAAGTACAGAGCATTTTCATTACTATAAGAATCACAAATTTTGCTTTTATATTCATACCTACTTTCTTTCCATCCATACTTCTTCCTTAAACCCTGGAAACCACTAATCTATTTTCCATTTCTGTAATTGTGTCACTTATATAACAAGGGTGTTATAGAAATAGAGTATGTAATTTTTTAGGAGTGGCGTTTTTCTGTCAGCATAATTCTTTGGATGTTTATCAGAAGTTGTATATGTATCAGTAGTTTTTTTTTTTTTATTGCTCTGTAGCATTCTATGATATGGGTGTACCATTTTGTTTAACCATTTACCCGTTGAAGTATATCTAAGTTGTTTTCAATTTTTTGGCTATTATGAATAGAACTACTGTGAACATTCATGTACAGTTTTGTTTGTTTGTTTGTTTGTTTTGTCTGAATGTATATTTACACAACTGCCCAGGAATGCAATTACTATTATATAGAAATCTAATTGATTTTGCATGGTGATCCTGCAGACTTGCTAAACTCATTTATTATTCAAGGAGTTGTAGTGTGTGTGTGTGTGTGTGTGTGTGTGTGTGTGTGTGTGTGTTAGCTTCTTTGGTATGTTCTATGTAGACAATCACAGAAAATAAAAATATGCATATAGGGACAAATTTATTTATTAATTTCGGATCTGTATACCTTTAATGTCCTTACTTGCCTTTTTTTTTTATTATTAACTAGGCCAGGGGTGGCCAACAAGTCGATCGCAATCGACTGGTTGATCACGAGGCCAATTTTGGTCCATCATCGATCGCTCGCAATGTCTGGGGTGGAATTCCGTGTACCATGGACTTTGAAGCGATTGTAGCTCTTATAACTCGAGCGGCGCTGCTACGGCGCCCGGCTGATTTGAAGCAGCAACTCGAGCAGCGCCAATACAGCGCCCGGCTGATTTGAAGTGTCAAATCATAACATACAATCCTAAGAAACCGACAAAATGGGGTATCAGAGTTTATACTCTAGCTGACTCGAAGACTGGCTACATTTGCTGCATTTTGCCATATTATGGATCACTCACAACAGAGCTCTTGGTCAGACCCGATTTACCTGTTTCATCAAGAATTCCAA